>VMDR010008495.1:0-36526 GCA_007922815.1 Macrotus californicus | reverse complement strand
AAAAAAAAAAACAGGAAAAGCTAAATGACTACAGTGTTTTAGGGAAACTAGGTGTATCATTCTGGTTGGTATGTAGGGTATAAAAAGAGGGCAATTGGGAAAAAAAATAGGTAGGCCAGATTTAGGAAAGCCTTGCATATTGGTAAGGAGCCAAAATCTACTTCCATGAATAGAAGGTGGACATTGTATAACCGGTTCAAAACCACTTGGGCAAGATGCTACAGTCTGGTCATAGTTGAACGGACAGGCTCTACCACGGTTTTAAACTTAGACTTTTGTTTACTGTTTAAGTTTGAGGAAGTTATTTAATGTACTGCGTCTCAGTTTTCTCATCTCTAAAAATAATGAAAATCATGCTATTGCTATTAAGAACTAAATTAAATGGCGTGTGTAAAGCTTTTAGACAAAGTACCTAGCTATTATTCTGAACCAGTATTTCTCTTCTTCTTTTTATCCTCCTTTCTTTTGGAGGATAAAAGAATGAGTTAAAAGAATGTTAAGCCTCTCTGTGTTCATAGAACTAAACTAGGAAACAGCAAACATTTTATTCAGGTTCTTTTGAGCTTTACTATAGAGTAGGGCACTGGTAACACAAAGGTAAATAAGAGCCCAACATGTAAATAGGGAATTCTACCACCATATGGTCATGCTATAATGCAAACTCTTTCTAAAGTTCTAATGAAGTATGAACCACTGATACCCTCTGAGAGCTTATAGTCAAAGAACACATTCACATTGTCTTGTGCTACAATTACAAGAAACTTGTACGTAAAGTTTGGCCCTTAGCACCTTAATGGATAATAAGGAACTTACACAGTGTGTAAACCAAGGGTATAAATCAAGATTGAGTAATACCCTAACTGTATTAAGTGGGGTAAGGACTAGGAAAATAGGAAATCCATTCCCCAATGGTATAAAATTAAAAAAAAAAAAAAGATTCAACTGTGTGATTTCATCTAGGAAGGCTTTCTAGAGAAGGTGGAATTGCAATACTGTTTAAAAAGCCCAAACATAATATCCTGACAGATAGGTGGGAAAAAGGCACATCAGGACCTTATGAATTCTGGCACTTGTGAAGAAGGCGGAGGGAGCCAGAAAGAAATGAAAAGGTGAGGAGAAGCTTTGAGACTGTATCCTAAAGAAGATCTAAAAAAGCAAAGTTGGCAGAGAAGATGGGCATGGACAGGGTTGGGGAGTGTGGCTGGGACCCTAGTGAACAGCTTCAGACTCAGATGAAATGAATATTACAGAGTCGGGATTTTCCAACTGACCTAGAGGGTAATATATGGTTATTCTGGGAAGGGAGGGACGTGCTGATTATGGACTATGTATGGTTAAGAAAAAGGCTGTGACGGTTTCGGGAAGAGAAAGACTTTAGTACAAGGGGGAAAGACTAGCATATATTGAGCACTTACTATATACCAGGCACGATGCTAGATTCTGTCTCACTTCGTCCTCACCTTAATTGTGTGGGGCAGACATACAGGGGTGGGCAAAAGTAGGTACACAGTTGTGAGTGCACAAAACACAGAGTTTATTCTCATATTATTATTAATTATTGTATTATTTTTCATACAAATAACTGCCTACCTACATTTGCCCGCCCCTGTACTTATTCCTATTTTAAAGGTGAGAAAACTCAGGTTCAGATGAAACAACTCTTATCAAGACCGTCCAGTCAACTTTATCAAGGCCACACAGTCAGAAAATGAGAATTAACAGATTCAAACAAAATATTCACAATCAGGAAGTTTAATTCAGTGTTAAGATAAACCACACCAGGTCACTCATGCCTCTGGCCACCCAGTGACTTGTGCTGGAGCACTTCCTGGGGACAGGGCGCTGTCACTGTTTGCATTCCTGCTCTGCCCCTCCTGGCTGTCTAACCTGGGTAGAACCACTTTTCTGTTACTATTTTCTGAACTGTTAAATGAGCTTTTGTGAGGATTAAATGCTGTAATACTTGCAGAGATGCCAGCTCTTACACACAGTAGGTGCTTAATCACTGTTGGTTAAATCCAAATTTATACTTCAATAAGAACTGGATAATTACAAGCTGTTCTTATCTATTCCCAAAGGAAACACAAGGATCCAAATCTGGCATTATTTTATTTGTGGCTTCAATTCTTTCTGCTTATGTGCACCAGTATAGTGATGATACAGATGATGTTGACGACAATGATGTGGTAGTAATACAGCCCCTTTTTATTGAGCACATACTCTATGCCAGGACCTGTTAAGATAATGTTTTATATTATCTTATTTAATCTTCAGCAAAAGCGTATGCACTAGAACTCTTTCTCTCCCTGTTTTATGTACGTGGAAACTCAGACTTCAAAAGGTTAAAGGACTTTGCTAGGATTGCACAGCCAGTAAATGTTGGTCCAGGTTCTTAAACCCCAAGGTGCCTTACATGCTCTTAATCATTAGGGAACACTGTCTGCCTTCCTCTTCAGCAGAATGTTTTTCTGAATCAGGGTTGTCAGTAGCTCAGGCACTCTTGCTCCCTGTTACTCGGAATTAGCCAACTTTTACTGTAATTCATGCTCAGTGCATCTGGTTACTGCTGCTCTAAGTGCCCCTACTTAGAGAAGACGGTTTCATTCTCTTCTTAAGTGAGGGGAAAAAACAGTTTTGCTGCACATCCACAGACATCCCACAGCTCACATGTTCTGAAACACTGATTTGCTTGGACAGAAAGTGTGAGATTCAATTTTTTCTTGGTTGTGGAACATTTTTCTTAACAGCGCCAAATGTAAGTCTTTCTCGCTCTCTCGCTAAGCTATCCGGGAGTGATGATTGTGGTGTTGATTTTTGACATGTATCTTGGAGATACTAAAATAGAACAAGGGGGACTGAAAGAGATCGAGGAAGAGGGGATATTGGTGTCAAGGCTCAGGCGTGGGAGAAGGGTATTGTGTGAATCTTTTAATGTTTTACATTCTGCACGTGTAGAATTTGAGATGCAAAGTGAAGAGGGAGAGAAATGTAAGGGGGTCAATTATTAGTTTGTAGAAATCTAGAATAGTAATTAAATTATTAGAGAAGACTGGAAAAAAAACAATAATAACAGTTACTATTTATTTTTATATTATTTAATCCTCACCCGAGGATATTTTATTGATTTTAGAGAGGGAGGAAGGGAGACAGAGAGAGAGAAAGAAAAACATCAGTGTGAGAGAGAAACACAGATTGGTTGCCTCCTGCACGCACCTTGACCAGGGATTGAACCCACGAACTAAGTATGTGCCCTGACCTGGAATCGTGCCCACCACCTTGTGTTGTATGGGATGATGCTCCAACCAACTGAGCCACCCATACAGGGCAACAGTTAGTATTATTTATTGGTGGATACTGACACGTGGTGCTCTGAACAAAGCTGCCATCATGTTAGCACGTTTGAGCCTCCCCACACGTGTATGAAGCAGCCACTGTGATTCCTCCTTTGTGGATGAGAAACTGAATTCTGGAGCGGTAAAATAGCCTGAAGAAGGCCCCACAACCAGTGGGGTCAGAATGAAGCTTCCCTCTGGACCTATTGACCATTAGAAAGAGCATGTCAAACCTGCAGGTCCTCAAGCAGCCCAAATACCGTCTTGGCCTGGCCACACCTGCTCCAAATCCCCACCTAGAGATCACAGATACTAATTTTCAGGTCTGAGATAGCATGGATTCACTGATAATGAAAGAAGTTGGCGATTGGAGTCGAGTGGTTGTTTCTCCTAGCTGCAGGATACGCAGCAAGGCACTTCCCTGATGCGTATTGTCTTCATCTGTAAAATGGGAAAGTGTAATATGGAGATTATATAAAATGAATGCTAATTTTACCTAGTGCTTCGTGCTTGATTAGTGTTTACAACACTATGTAAAGTATAATAATATTAATCATTTCCTAGTTTTAACACAATGCCTTGTTCCAAGAAGGTGCTCAAAAGTGATATCTATAGATTTTATATCATGAGCCTGACTATGGGGAACAGTAACAGGCACATCAGTGACATTCACAGCTCTACCCAGAGAGACAGGTCATCTGTCCTTACTCATAATAATCACTTTTCCAAGACAAGTTCCAGTCTGTGACAAAGCTACAGCAAAGCCTCTTAGAATAACATCTTTATTAAATAAAAGCTGCACGCCTTTAGGGAGATAGTAGTGCACATTGTATAACTCTCTGCTTTGCATATTGAAATTCAGCTACCAGAGCTTGCAAAAGGAATTCAGAGGCAAAAAAAAAAAGGGGGAATTCAGAGTCATCTTAAAGTGGAGGATGACCTTCACATTTTTATAAAATAAATGATTAATGTGAGGACCATTAACTCCACCCATACTCTACTCCTCAAACAGCTCTATCTATCCTGAAAAAGGCCTTTCACTTTCAAGGATAAATGATACATATTTTAATACAATTATGAACAATCAGGTGTGTAATTTATATTTGTTATGCATAATAAAATACATAATTAAACATCACTTCATACTTAATCAAGGCATTAAACCCTGGAAGTGGCAAGAGCTCCTCTACAGCAGCATTCTGAGTCGGAAAGATTATTTATAAAGAGTCTCACAAGCTTGGGACTGTTGGCATTCCTGTTTAAGATTATTTATAAAGAGTCTCACAAGCTTGGGACTGTTGGCATTCCTGTTTCGTTTCTCTGAGTGTCGTTAGATAGGTCGGTCTTGATTAAACACTGCGTTTGGGTATGCATATTCCTGTAGGCAGAGTGATCCAAGGCCGCTCATCTAAGCTGTTCAGATAAAACCGAAAGGAGCCAAATGTTTGGCCCACAGATAATGCTGATGTGTTTCAAAACAATCAAATAAGATGGATTTTACCCCAGATGTCAATAAGTTAGTACACGTTTGTGCCTCAGACAATTTGTGCATCATAACCTGATAGTGAATAAAACAGGGAGTAAGCTATTTCTTTTATGGCTGTGCAGCAATGGTAAAAATAGAAATTTCAGACTCACCTACCTGCCTTGGAGATCTTGTCAGGTGTGATGACCAAGTTGTTAACTGGCTGTGCTGAATACTTTATTAATGATGATGATTACAATAAAATAATAAGAGTAAACACTTGTCAGGTCCTATCTGAAGCGTATTAGATATACAGAGGTATTTAATTTCACCATAGTCCTGTAATCTAAGTATAAGGGGGGGACTCCCCTCAAAAAAGATGGAATTTATTTCTGAAAAAATATGTATTTATTCTTACATGTTTAAACTTCAATCACCTTCAAAGTACTCTCCATTTGATGCAATACAGCTATTGAGACATTTTTCCCAGGGCTCAAAACAGTTTTTGAACTCGATTTTGATGACTTTTAGTGCTTCTGCTGTTTTTCATTTTTGTCTCTTCCACATTGGCAAAATGTTTCCCTTTGATGACTTTTTTCATCCAGGGAGACAAAAAAAAATCCCTTGGGATGAGATTGGGTAAATAGGGAGGGTGGTCATGCTGTTTTTGGTAAAAAAATGCTGAACACTAAACATAGTGTGGGCAGGTGAGCTCCTCAATCACCCATCATGAAATGGGCAAATGCATTGAAAGAGTCTTCAAAAAATTCACTGAAGCCAAGTGCAGCCTCTCACAACAACGCCAGCTGGTAGGCACACTGATACAGATCGGTTGCTAGAACACTCACCTAGTGGGGGAAGCATGTCCTACAAGCGGCCCACCCTCCAGAAGATAATTCCTTTTTTTGTGTGTGTACCCCTTGTATTTTTATTTTTGCACTACAGATGAAGATACTGTGGCAGGGAAGTTAGGTGATCTGTCATGTATATCACAGCATCATCTGCCTTAGAGGTTAGACAAAAGGAAAAACTAAAGAGCAAAATAGGAATTTTAGATGATTGTTTTCTGCATGTATAAGAGAGGGATGTTCTCTTGCAACAGGCTGGGGTTTGCTTTTGCATTTAGTGTTGATACCATGATAAAGAGGACTCCCACATGATAGATGTTCTATACCATTGAACGAAATTGAAGGTTCCCAGCAGGCTCTCAGCTAGTTTTCTCCTGGAGAAGTCAGAGTGTCTGAGTTGATCTGAGTTGATGATTATACCGAAGGCAAAAAACCTTCTGTATTACCATACCTGTCAGGGTGAAAGATGGATAAGTGTGGGGGAAAGGTTCACTGAGCTGCCCTCATCAGAGATGATCATATTCCATGTTTTCAAGAAGTGCCCCATTTGATAGCTGATGTTAGCAGGTATTGATTGAGTATATTCTGAAAACCTGTGACTGAACCCTTCAGGGAGTGTACTAAGTATAGAGGCTCGTCAAACCACACGGGCAAGCTGAGAACAGTGGTGTGGAGTGGGCCATGTCTATCTCATTCCTGTGGACGCTTCCTGTGTCCCAGAGGTGAGTGTAACAGGGAGAGCTCACTACATTTCTGGATCTCTCTGCTGTCTGTGCTTGTGCTACTGCGAAAGTGCTCTGCCTCTTTGTCTCAATCCCAGAGACATTCTTTAAGTATAATATCTACTCTTAAAACTCTTCTGCCTTTGCTGATGCTTTTTTTCCCCTGGGGGCCCTTCGCCATTCCTTAAGACCCATGTCCAGTATCACGTGGGCCTAGGAGTCCGTTTACACTGTGTTCTCTGCTGTGCTCCTTTCATGTCTGTAGACTCAGAGGGAGGCATGAACATGACAGTTACAGGGGAGAAGAGCTAGAGGACCGGGCCATGTTTGGGGGGCCCTTCATGGAAAAGTGGATCCAGAACTGAGACATCTGAGAGCAGGAAGTGGATCCAGTTACTGAGGCAATGACCTCTGAGTCCTTGTGAAGTCGTTGATTCAACATCAGGCACTGGCAGTTAGTGGAGATGGAAAACTTATTTCTCCTTTTCAAAGCACCTAGACTGGGAGGAGTCTTAGAGGAGTGTGTCTGCCAGGAAGTTGTTATCGTAGGGCTCTCCTGTAGACCGCATGTGTTGGGCTGTGCTTCTGGAATAGGACTCCAGTTCTCAGAACAAAGACCTCTAAAGTAGGCCAATAAAAAGCCCCATCCTGGGAACTGGAGTGTAGGAGAAGGGAAAACTAACGCTTAAAACCCTGGGCCTTCCTGGGGCAGGTCCTTCAGGTAGCAAAGGAGCAAACTCAGAGCAGTCAGTTTGGAAAGAGAGCTGGTGCTTAGCTCCCTCATGTGGGGCCCAAGGCAGTTTAAAATACTCTTTGCTTTATATTTCTATTGAGTTGAGACCTCTTTTTTCCCCTAACTTGGTCACTGAATAGCGGTGTGACCTTGAGCAAGTATCTGAACTTCACCAGCCTAGGTTGCTTCACCTAAAATGAAAATTAAGCCCTGACCAGCGTGGCTCAGTTCCACAAAGCAGAAGGTTGCTAGTTCGATTCCTGATCAGGGCACATGCCTGGGTTGAGGGTTTGGTTCCCAGTCAGGGTGTGTGTGAGAGTCAACCGATAGATGTTTTTCTCCCTCTATTTCTCCCTCTCCTTCCCCTCTCTCTCCCCTCTTTCTAAAAATAAATATATAAAATATTAAAATGAAAATCAATAATTACCTCCCTGGGTTATTCTGAGCGCTAAAAGGACATTTAACTCATTATATCGTGTTTCATGTACAATAAGGTCTCAATTAATCATCATCACCATTATATCATCATCAATATTATTACCACCTGTTACAAGGTAGACTGTAGCTGAGCCCAGCGGTGGAGTGCTAAAAATTATAGATGCAGAAACAGGAATGTTCATGCTCTTCTACTATGGCTCTTACATCTAAACTTTGTATCAGCGCCGTGGCGCTGCCACCTGACTGTCTTATTAGATTATAAGTCAAAGCACACAGTATCTGACACAGTCAGAATATGCTGAACGAAAGAATGACTCAGCTAGAAAAACAGTTTAAAAACGTCCCCGGAGTCTGTAGTAAGAAATAAAGGCGGGTTGTTCATTTTCATTTACTGAGATTTCTAAATGAAGTCAAAGCAATATTAAGAAACAACTGTGGCAGAATAGTGATACTTGAAATGTGAAACTGTGACACTCTGACCCTGGGAGCCATTGCACATGATCTCATGTTCTCTGCACCCTCACTAAATGAAAACACGTTTCATTCTATCAAACAGACTACTGAACCCTAGTCCCATCTGCTGCCCACCTTTTATTGATTTCTTCCACACCAATCTAAGAGTGACTAAGACAAAAAGCACATTACAGATGTTTTCTGAATTGTCCTAAATGGTAAGAAAGTCATTGTCTGTTTTCTCATTGTAATTAACTGAGTCATTGTATGACTAACATGTAGGTATGTGGTCCATTGATTTCAATTTTATCATAAATGTCACCATCCATTCTTGGTAGATCTCTACCTTTAGTAATCACAAGTAAGAGGGCATCGGCCTGCCTTGTCATTTTCTGAAAAGATAACCTCTGTCCACAGAGCCTGCGAATTTGTATTCATAAACATCAGCATACAAAGAACTGTTGTGTCGGAAACACTGAAAATGTGATAAATATTAATTTCTAGACTGGTATTTTGTCAAGGGTGTTTACGATCAGCATTTCATGTTTTTGTTTTTGCCCTTGGAGTCTTCTAAACAGTAGAAATAAAAGTTGGTGATCTTTAACAGGGTCTCGTTCTCATTTTTCAAGGCCTGCTGATACTTTATTTTTCTACATGGTACAGTGCTACCCTTGATGATTGAGAGGTTGTGTTTTTGGTCTTTTTATTGCAGAGCTCTGGTTTTCATAGGTGTACAGAACAAGGGTACATGTTTTTACTTGATTTTAATACATCAGTAATCGCTGCTTTTAAGTGCAAAATCGCAAGAAAATGGCACCCTATAAGTAAAATAATAGGCAACAGTATTCTAAGAACTTTAGTATGCTAGGCATAAGCTCTTAAAAGAAAAGAAAAAAGCCTTAAAGTTTAAGTGTTTAAAAGAAATGATTGTTCACACCCTGGAGTCATTGATTGATGTTTCCTATCTTGTTTGGACTGAGCTGCCCAAGGATTCATCTAAATTGACTGGTGACTTTTCAGACGCGAGGCTCTAGCCTCTGGTTAAAACTCCTTATTTCGGCTTGTGGACTTTTTAAAATGGAACTTGAAATGTTCATGAGGAGTGCTGGTTGAAGCCAGCAGCTCCACAGTGTGGGCCTTGGGAGTCAATCCCCTATCTGCTACTCCCACCCAGCTGTGTGAAACAGGTAACAGTATCTACACCACAGGTTCTCCGTGAGGATTAACAGAAGCAATATAGGGGAGTGCTTAGCCAGCAGGGCTCAAACCATGATGAGCTCTTCTTGCCTAGGAGGTTCTAGTCCAGCCTCTGTCACTCATATACTGGATGATTTTTTTTTTTCTGGTCCTCAGTTTTCTGTTCTGCAAAAAGATGACATTACCACAGTAAATAGTTTCACAAGTTACTGTGAGTTCTATAAAGTCACTGTTCTAATTCTCTTGTCAAGAACAGAGACAATGGAAGCTGTTTATGTGCTTGGTGCTGTCTTTGCCTCTGGACTTGCTGGAGAGGGAGGGTGGAGGTGTTGTCTGTCCACAATATGCAAATGCTCCATTTTTCAAGAAAGAGGAAAAAGATATGATTGCACTAAAACCAAAGTAACATGTTTATTTCGAACAATTCAGAAGCAATTTGGGGCTGTGGTTACAATGGGGCACTGAGAAGGAGGCAGGAGGAGGAGAGACTTGAGTTGGGATCCTTAACCCCTTCCTCACTAAGCAGCATTGGGGAAGCAATTCGTTTGTATTAGCCTTATTCTCCTTGCCTTTAAAATGAAAGAAATGTTGCTAATTTGCTATAGAGGTTAAATGGGATACATGAAACACATTGTATGTACTTAAGGAGTATTATTTTCCTTCTTTATCATCCTGTTCACTTCCCTGTAACTGGCCCTCATTATGTCCCTGCCAACAGTTTTACCCTTACTTGATAAAAAGTCTTCAAAGAAGGAGCCACAAAACCGGTTGAGATCCTACACTTGATACTGATTAGGGTAGAGTGATGTTGCCCCAGAAAATTCTGTGGAGGAGAGAAAAACACTGGCATGGAGGCCCTTCTACGTCCTGCAGTGAATGGATCCCTCCTGATTGCCGAATGGGCCTGGGTTTATCATGCAATCCAGCAAGTGCTCTGGTGCTCAGAGTGGAACGGAGGCGCCCCGGGGAGGAATCAGAGAGGTACAAAAGGGAAAGGCCTTTTGGGGAGAAGCACAGACACGTCAATACTGCCGGAACATGACGTGCAAGACAAGGAGTAGAAGGAGTTGAGGGGAGCAGAAAACAGGGGCCAGATCAGGGAAGGCCTTACAAATGGTGAGTCATCGGAGGATTTTAAGCTCCAGAGTGACGTGACCAGACTCACAGCAAGATCATTCTGGCAGCAGTGTAGAGCGTGAACTGAAGGAAGGTGAGACTGTAGACTTCAGATGAGCACCAGAGCCTTACTTAAGACATTTACTGAGAAATGACAAGGTCCTGAACTAAGGTAGCGGCACAGGGGAAAAGCTCATCTGCAAGATATTTTAGGTGTTGGAATTGCCAGACTTGATAACTGTCTGGGAAGAAGAAGTGAGACAGAGCTGGCATCCAGGTGACTCTCAGGGTTCCAGCTCGGCCCATCAGAGCAGAGCCACTGCTGATGGTCTTGCTTCTATGACACACTCACTCTTCCACCATGCTGGGAAGAAGTCACTTCTTTTGCAACAGTTCCATTGCATTCTTGTTGATACACTTAGAGTGTGCCTTGAATTATAATTATTTGTGTGCATCGCCATTTTCACCTGTTAATTTTAAACTCACCGAGATGAAGATCTTGTTTAATGCATCCCTGAATCCCCAGTAAGTGTATGCCAATTGTCTTATATATGTGACAGGTGTCACTTTACTCGACAGCTATGTTTGGCATATATCCATGTCTTCTTATAGGCCACAGACTAGGTTGTTTCTAAAGGTATTGGTCTCAGGAATGTCCCCTGTGGAATGTCATCTATGCCCCAATGAATGATTCATTATTAACTACTTTCTGATCTTTTTCCTTCTCTTAATCGGTTAATCGTTCTGCATCCCTAGACCATCTTTTCAAAGCTTATTGGCATCCAGAAAAGAAATAAAAAAATATTCTATTTGGAATAAATTAAAGCTATTGTCTCTTGCTGGTTCTTTACATATTTCTAGTGCTTGAAGGAGATTAGGTTAATGTAATTGGATCTCTTTGGCTTGAAGAGATGCTGGACATAGGTTAGTGCCCTCATTTCTTCGAGGCTCCTGCTAGTGATTCCATGATCTTGTTTTACAGACCTCTGATTTGTGAAAAGCTGGTCTACAAGGGTGACAGAGCATAGTGAAAAGGACACCTCTTGATGATGATGTAGGAGCCCTGGGCTCCAGCTGTGGTTCTGCTGCAGGTTATCTGTGCAGCGTTGAGAAGGTCACTTCCCTTTGGGGCTTCAGTGTCCTCATCTGTAAAATGAGAGTGTTAGACTAGGGCTTCCAATAAAGCCCCACAGTGTCCCCAAACTGTTAAATACCTTCCAGTGAACTAGACAAACCAGAGATTTCCCCAAGACAGTCTTTCTTACTAAAGTGTGTCTGGTCTTATCTGAGCGGGACAGGATGCAAGGCGAACCTGGGTGGGCCCAGGATCTGGAAGGTGAAGGAAAAAGAAAACAAAATAAAAACAACAGACCTACATCCAGAGGTTTGTCGGAAGCAGGCCAGTGGAACAGTCGAAGCACAGGATCCAAAGTGTATGGCCTTGGAGAGCAGGTGGCCATCTAAACAGTCAGATGGCAAGGGGGGTGGGGAGCTGGTGGCCACAGCAGGCAGGCAGTGAAAGGCAAGGCAGGAACACAGGAGCATGCAAAGTCAGGATCATGGAAGTCTGTCAGGGATTAGCAGGGTCCTGGACACCTGCCTGGGTTCATGAGCAGGGCAGAGATTAAAAAGGGAGAGAGGGGAGGGGGATAAATAAGAGCAAGACAGAGTTCCAGGCTTGATGAGCCTGACATATTAGGCAGGTCTCCAAAAGAGATTCAGGCAGAGAAGAGCAAGACAGCAGGCGAGTGCTCAGAACTGGGCCACCGGGTGGGGGCTGAGTTGCAGAAGCCGAGTTGTAAGAACTGGGACAGAAGGTCAGAGTTAGACTAATAGAAGGAAGGTTAGCACTGAGGCCACAGATTTTAGATTTGCAGATACTGTAAGGTCTTCTAATGCACAGCTCTTAGGAAGCAGTATTTTCTCCTCTATGTCAGCTACCCATTTTCTACACCTGATTGACAGTCCCCTTTCCTTCTCCCACCCTCTCCGTTCCCCTCATTATCTCCATCCTTATACTTTGAACTTACTAAGTTCAGAGTATAAAGGAATGAGGAATGCTCTCCGGAAAAATAGGTAGAAACAGGAAAATGTAAAATCTCGAGACAATGTGATAAATGCAACAGAGAGGTATGTGCAAGGTAGAGAGAGGGCTGAGGGGGAGGAAGCCACTTCTGTCCAGGGAAGTGTCCCAGAGGAAGTGCCCTTTGAACGGAACCTTGAAGGGCAAGTGGTCATCTGCCACGTGGAGAGGTGGGGCAAGGGCAGATGGGGCAGAGAGAGCTGTGTCTATATGCAGGTAGGGAGTTAAGCAAGGAATGGACATCTTCAGGGGATAAGGGGTGAGGTGATATCTGGGAGGGTGGGGGAGTTGTCAGAGATTAATGAGGGAAGTAATTGGGGAATTTTCAGGACGCAAGTGACACTGGAGTTGATTTTAAGGAAGATGACACTCTTGACGAAAAAAAGGGAAGATGGAGTGTGCGGGGGTGGGGACAGTGAAACCGGGAAGGAGACCATTGCTCATGGTCCTGGCAAGAGATGACAGGGATGGAACCAAGGCTGGGTCAATGAAGATGAGCAGAGACATCAGATTTAAGTGAAAAAAGCAAGGGATCCACACAGCTACAAATGAGCTGAGTCAGATGCCATTGCCATGGATCAGGGGCAGACAACTAGGAAACAGGAATAGAGTCTTTTATAAAATGTCATTCTCTTAGTGAGGACTTCACGGCTACTTGTTCAATACCACCCTCCCCACAATCTGAGTCATCCTTTCTGCCTCTTCTTCCTTTTTAGTTCTTTTTAATACCTATCATGTCACATATTTTATTTATCTTGTTGATTGTCTATTTTCCCCACTAGAATGCAGTTCTCTGAGGGCAAAGGTTTTGTCGTTTAAGAATTGTGCTCTATGCTTACGTTCTTAGCCCTTAGAGCACTTTCTGGCATAGAGTAGACAGTAAACATTGACTGAATGAAATCAAGGCACAAGCAGCCATAGACTGAAACTTACAGCAAGGATAAAACAATCATAGAATATTTCATATTAAAGGAACCCTGGGGACCAGACTAGACCCTTCATCCTGTAGAAGACAGAAGTGATTTGCCCAAGGTCACACACTGAGTATGTCAGGCAGAGATAATAGGAAGTGAAGGGTCTGATTGTGTGGGGCCTGGTCTCCAAGGGGCTGACTGGCATGCAGGACTGGGAATGAGGGTGGAGGTGCTACGGCATGGCTGGTGAAAAGACACTGCAGCTACCGATCGTTCCTGAAAAATCATTTGATTTTCTGCTGTGACTGAAATAATTATTTCTTTTATACATTTTGTCTTTTGCCTGCCCCCATTTGTAAATCCACCCCTTCCTTCCCCCACACACATTGTTACAAGAATAAAGGATCCCCCAAATTAGGGCATCATATCAACCCTGTATCTTTTCTGTAACATAATGCTGTTTCTGTTTCCTTCCTGTGTTTTTTATCCCTCAACAAACCCGGACACTCAAAAAATACCAAGCCATCGGTCTGTAAGATGTGAATGACAACATTTAATTATTTTTCATATCTAGAAATGTTATAAGATTCTGAAAGGTAAGAGGATTTGCAAATTATGTGAACAGTTAGATTACCACTTCATGTCTCACCAGTCTGTTCATTTACTCATTCTTTCCTGTATTCGTTCGTTCATTTATTCTCTTGTCCAACACAATCTCCTAGCTAGCGGGTGCTGGGTCGTTGGGAGTACAAACTAAATCAAGGGTTTTACAGCCTGCTGAGAGAGATAGGAGGTTAAGCAAAATAAAAGTTTCAATTATGTAATAAATATGTATCTGGTTTACATTCTGATTATTTATATTTGATAATTTAACAAGTATTTACCTAAAAGCACCTATGTATTCAGGCCCTGTGTTAGGCAATGAGTATCCAACAGGAAATAAGACAAACACAAGCCCCTGTCCTAATGGAGATTGTGTGCTAATTGAAGAAACAAATATTAGAAGGTTGTGCTGTAATGGAAAAGTATTGCCTAACAAAGTATCACTAGTATCACTATGTTAGGCAATAAGGGAAGATTCTCCAAAGAGGTAATATTTGAGTTGAATTCTAAAATCTGAATAAAAATGAACTAGGTAAACAGAGATGGAGATGGAGAAGTGGAGTGTAGGTAAAGGAAACAGCTGCATTTGGGCCCTGGGGAAGAAGGACCTGTCTCCTTAAAATATTAGAAGAAAACCCTTGGATGCCAGTAGCAAGGGGAGAGTAAGAATAGAGCAGTGTACAAAGACCGTACCATGTAGAATACTACAAACCACACCAAGGATTTTACTCTTCTGCCCCAGAGCAATGGCAAGTCAATATAAGTTATAAATACAGAAAAGTAATGATAAAATTTGAGATTGGGAGACTAGACTGAATGAGGCAAAAGCTAGTGAAATAGAAACAAATAAGAATCTCAAGAGAAATGTAGAAATGTTACAATGAAAATTCAGAAAACTAAGACCTCTTCTTTCTGAGAACATTGAAGAAGGAAGAGGTGGCCCTGGACCTTCAGGCTTGTAGGAATGAGAGTTGTGAGTTGTCAAGGACATTTTCAATACAAGGCCAACATGGAAGGTCAAGAAGATGTGAAAATACAGGTGATGTATGGAGAACAGCAAGCTGATAGCTCTGGCTAGAGCATAAGACAGACATCTGATTTACATGAATGGGGAATATTAGATTGAAATGTAGAAGGAGGGTGGAAGGGTTTGGATATTGTGCCATTTCAATTTTATTAAACCAACAGGAGTCATTGAAAGACTCTGAGCCCACAAATGCATACTCAGATATGTTTTCAGGGAGATTAATCACATAACAAAGTATAGGAGGGATTGGAAAGAATAGGGATTGGAGGGAATGAGGATGTTGGAAGTGTGGTACAAAAGACTTGGCTGGAGCCAAGGCAGGCATCCACGGGGGTGGTGCAGTGAGAATGGAAAGGATGCCAAGATATTACAGAGGTAAAATGAATAGAACCAGGCAACTGATTAGCTGCCAGAAGACATAAAAGAGGTTTAAATACTTTATAGCATTGTCAATACTTCATTTTACTTATTCTTTGGCACAAATATTTGAGGTAAGTTATATATTTGGTGCCCTTGAATGCAGACTGATAACCACATGATATCTTGCTCACATGCCACAAATAACTGTTCAGAGCTGTTACAGTTTTTGGGTGACTCCCAGATGGACTGGGTTTTAAGTGTTAACCTACTAAGAATTATTTCCATGTCCTATTAGCAATCAACCGAACCATCTGTTCCTACCAATAGATGATATCTTCTGGAAAATGAACTTGACAATGGTGAAATATTATATGTTTAAAAAACAGACTCAGAACATGATTTTACAGCACTGTATATTCTAGAAAAAAAGTGAAAAGATAGTTGGGTAGGAAGGAATTTCTCCTGTTCTGTTATATAAATATTATGCTAAGACACTTAAGATATATGAGTTCTAAGACAATTCTCTTTTAAATTATAATATTGATTATGCTATTACAGTTGTCCCAATTTTTCCTCCTTTGCCCCCCTCCACCCATCATCCCCACTCCCTCAGGCAATCCCCACACCTTTGTTCATGTCCACTGGTCATGTGTATAAATTCTTTGGTCACTCCATTTCCTATACTGTACCTTACATCTCCATGGCTATTCTGTAACTACCAATTTGTACTTCTTAATCCCCTCACCTCTTCACCCAGCTCCCCACTTCCCCCTCCCATCTGGCAACCATCGAAATGCTCTCCACATCCATGATTCTGTCTCAGTTCTTTTTGCTTGCTTAGTTTGTTTTTTAGATTCAATTTTGGATAGGTATGTATTTGTTTCCATTTTATTGTTCGCAGTTTTGATCTTCTTTTTCTTAAATAAGTCTCTTTAACATTTCATACAATAATTGTTTGGTAATGAAGATCTCCTTTAGTTTTTTTTCTTGTCTGGGAAGCTCTTTATCTGCCCTTCAATTCTAGGTCCCTACTTTTTATGACTTTGAATATTTCTAGCCAATATCTTCTAGCCTGCACAGTTTCTTTTGAGAAATCAGCTGACAGTCTTATGGGAACTTTCCTGTAGGTAATTATCTAATTCTCTCTTGCTGCTTTTAAGATTCTCTCTTTATCTTTAACCTTTGGCATTTTAATTATGTTGTGTCTTGGAGTGGGCCTCTTTGCATCCATCTTGTTTAGGACTGTCTGTGCTTCCTAGACTTGCATGTCTATTTCCTTCACCAAATTAGGGAAGTTTTCTTTCATTATTTTTTTCAAATAGATTTCCAATTTCTTGCTCCTTCTCTTCTCCTTCTGGCACCCTGATGATGTGATTGTTGGAACACTTGAAGTTGTCCCAGAGGCTCCTTACCCTATCCTCATTTTTTTGGATTCCTATTTCTTCTTGTTGTTCTGATAGGTGGTTTTTTGCTTCCTTATGTTCCAAATCATTGATTTAATTCTCAGCTTCATCCACTCCACTTTTATTTCCCTGTAAATTGTTATTTCAATCAGTGTATACTTCATTTTTGACTGCAACTTTTTTATGCTGTTGAGATCCTCACTCAGTTCCTTGAGCATCCTTTCACCAGTATTTTGAACTCTGCATCTAATAGATGCTTATCTCCATTTTGTTTAGTTCTTTTTCTAGAGTTTTGATCTCTTCTTACATTTGCACCATGTATTTTTATCTCCTCATTTTGGCAGCCTCCTGTGTTTGTTTCTATGTATTAGATAGAGCTGCTATGAATCCATGTCTTGGTAGCATGCCCTAATATAGTAGGTATCCTGT
The DNA here is from genome assembly GCA_007922815.1 of Macrotus californicus. Taxonomy (NCBI): domain Eukaryota; kingdom Metazoa; phylum Chordata; class Mammalia; order Chiroptera; family Phyllostomidae; genus Macrotus; species Macrotus californicus. Next base: position 19,403 of record VMDR010008495.1, on the reverse strand, counting down.
AGGGTCCAGTGGCACAGCCTCCCCTATCACCCATGCTGTGTAGTCAAGATGCACCTTTTTTTGTGGGCTGAGTATACCTTCCTGTTATAATTGAACCTTGGTTGTTGTTGGCAGATCAATGGGAGAAATATACCCAGGCCAGTCCACTGAAAGGATTGGCTGTGACCACTGACCACCAATGTCCACCCTCCATGGAGGATCAGCTGTGCAGGGGGCAGTGTGGTAGTGCTCTGACATAGGCTGTAGCTGTCTATTGGGTGCATAGGCTCTGGCGTCCTGGATGGTGCAGGCCCAGGTGAGCCTCCACTGTGTTCTGTCAGGGCCACCCTGCATTAGTTACAAAGCAATCAGCAGATAGCTGCTACTTGTGCTGGGCTTGGAGTTTCCCAGGCAAAGCCAAGCTGTGAAACAAAGCTGGCTGTGGCTAGTGCCAAGCCTGGGGCCACTTAGCAAGAGTTATGGTGCCTGGCAGCTCCCTGAGGCTGGCTGTTTGGGAGAATTTAGGAAGTTGTGAAGCATGAGCCAAGGTCAGCCATCCATATGGAAAAGGCACTGTTAACAGTTTGAGTGGGCCCATAGATTGAGTGGAGTGGAGGCTTAGGGGATCTCCAGGGCAGGACAAGCTGTGTTAGCCAGGTTGGTGGAGTTTCAGATATAGCACTTGCCTGCTAGCTCTATAGCTCTGTGGGGAGAGTGTTCAGAAAATGAACAATGGCCTCTGCCCACCTCTCTGTCAGGGAGAAAGCTGTCCCGCAGCTCCTGCCTTGATGCCAGACACTTTAGTTCCTCCCTGTATCCCACTGGTGCCTTTCAAGCTGCTACCCTAGTGCTGGAGCTTAGAAGGAGTGAGTCTGAGCAAGTCTTTGTAGAGGTTTGTTAAGAAGAACTGCTTGGGACTCAAGAAGTTTCTTCCACCCACTCAATCCCTGCTGGTTTTTGCAGCAAGAATATATGAGGTCTTATCTTCCTGGCACTGGAACCTTGGGCTGGGAAGCCAGGTGTGGGCCTGGAACTCCTTGCTCCCTAATTTTTATCCACCACACATGGGTGTGAAACCAGCCCACTCTTTGTTTCCACGTCTCCATCCTTCCTACCAGTCTGGATGGATGTGATTTCTTTAATTCCATAGTTGTCGGATTTCCGTTCAATTCAATTTCTGACAGTTCTGAGTGATGTTTCTTCTATAATTTAGTTGTCATTTTAATGTGGTTGTGAGAGGAGGTGAGCCGTGTTTACCTACACCTCCATCTTGACTGGAAGTCTAAGACTTATTTCTTTATTACCAACTTTTTATTCTTAAAGGTGGAGTGCAACAATTTAAATGGAAGGCAGGTCCCCAGTGGAAGAAGCCCTTGACTTAGTATGCAAAAAACAGAATTTGACTTTATCTTTATTGTTTTTTCATAACATAATCTATTTTTCCCTTAATATCTCTCAGCCTTAGATTCCCTTCTGTAAAATGAAGATACTAGTACCAGGCTTGCCTGAGTCAGAGAGTTATTGTGAGGATTGAGTTGATGTATGTGAGAGTTATGACCAAATAATATCATAGTATCATCAGACCTAAAATCATAAATATCATCAGACCTGTATCATAAAAATCCAAACTGTCACTGAACCTGATTTGTGAAGCTCCAAACATAGATCATTGGCCAACAGGGTAATGGTATGATATGAGGCAATAAAATTGATAGATTAAAAAAGCTTCATCACAAATTTGAAGGGTTTTTATTAAAATTCCCAAATAATTGGTCATGTTTGTTTTTCTTAATGTCACAGAAAGGGTGCTACATCTGCTTATGTGGAGCAATGATCTTTAAAGTGTGGTCCCTGCATCAGCAAAACTAGGAGCTTGTTACAATGCAAATGATCAGACCTCACCCTAGGGTGGCCCCCTAGCATTTTGTGATTTGAAAGTCCCTCTGGGTAATTCTGATGTAGCCTGAAGTTTGAGAACCACTGATACAGAAGAAAGAACCTGAGCTCTGTAGTCAAAGCTGGAGTCAAATACTAGCTCAGACCTTTAATTACACAGTGACCTTGAACTTATTCTTTGGAAATAACCACTCCAGGGTTCCCCCACGAGGTAGAAGATTAAGACGAGTGATACAGATGCATTTTACCCTCTTAAAATATTTTACCCTACTAACTAGGCTGACATAATTTTGTTAGTTCTTCTGCCTACGAAAAGTAAGTGTTTCTCCCCCTGCCCCCTTCCTCATTTTTGCAAAATTTCTTTGGGTGGAAATAATTTTCAAAGACATGGGTTTTCGGTTAAGCCGTTTGATCACAAAGATGAACAGCTACCTGAAAAGTCAAATATGCTAGGTGAAAACAAGGCCAGATTTTATTTTTGACATTAAAAATATAATTTTCAAAGTGTAAAGGCTATTCCTTGGAAAAGTACAACTTGTGCTGTTAAAATCTCATTAGTGTTTAAACCTTATGAAAGCTTCTGCCCTGGCTGGTGTGGCTCAGTGGATTGAGCACAGGCTGCAAACCAAAGGGTCGCAGGTTCAATTCCCAGTCAGGGCACATGCCTGGGCGGCAGGCTGGGTCCCCAGTGGGGGGCATGTGAGAGGCAACCACACACTGATGTTTCTCTCCCTCTCTTTCTCCCCCCCTTCCCCTCTCTTTAAAAATAAATAAATTTTTTTAAAAAAGAAAATTTCTCCGCTTTACATATCAAACATGCAAATGAAAAGAGAGCTGCTATGAAGTTACTTGGTTCTTTTCCAAAGTGTACCTATAGCTAGAATACAGTAATTGAGCTATTTAAGGTCATCACCCAAAATGACTGTGGTGCTCATTAAGCACAACGATTAAGGCATGAGACCAGGTCTGGGTCCAGTATGCTTTCTATTTTTGCCAGAAATGAGATCCATGGACACATACATTAGTACTAATATATGGACAGCACCAAAGAAGTCCCTTATGTAGCCCTCAGACAGCAAGGCAGAAGAGGTCGGTCTACTCCACAACCATGTGTCGCGCATCTGCCATGCTTCAGACACACGGCTGAGCGCTGGGCACACAGAAGTGAGCGGAACACAGCAGCCCTTGTCCTTGCTGAAGGAGCGGCACAGGGGAGGAAGGACATTAAACAAATGATCCCCCAAATAACTACATAATTGTAATTATAAATTGTGATAAGTTCCATTGGGGAAAAATGTCCAGATCCCCCAAATAACTACATAATTGTAATTATAAATTGTGATAAGTTCCATTGGGGAAAAATGTCCAGAAGTACAGGGTGTTTTGACAGGAAGTAAATAAGAGGATTTATCAAGCTCTGCCCTTGGAGAGCTTATAGGATTCTTTAATATGCTTTGCATCTTTAGAAGCTCAAAGCTTTTTACTGCTACTCATAGGACAGAAAGACCAGAGTTTTACCTGCCAAATAACTTTCTTGCTGTCTGGCCTTAGGAAAATTACTTAATCTCACTAGGGTTCAGATTTTTGAACCATAAAATGGAACATAAATACCAGCCTGGCAGGGCTGTTATGAAGATTGAATGAATAAATAAACAGAGCGAATGGCGTGTGCTTGGCACATGGTAAGCGCTTAATGAATATTAACCATGTCAGCGAGAGGAGGTGGAGGAAGAGGAAGAGGAGGAGCATGGGGAGGGTGGGGGGAGGGTGAGAATGGTGATGATGTGGTATCTGGGGCAGGGGAAGTGAGCAATTCAAAGTTCTGTGCTCTTGATACCCAGGTGGTCATTTGTTCCTTAAAAACCAAATATGCGTAAGGACGATAGCCAAAATGTTAGAGAAACATCCTTAAACACACACGTACACGCAGTGTCTAAAATCTGCTGCCTAGTGTAGTTTTTGACTGTCTGCTGAGAGAGTCCAGAGAACTGTAACAAAAATGGGTGAGGGGGAAATGCTTAGCTTCAAATACTGGTCTTTTGGTGAAAAAGCCATGCTAATACGCAAGCTTCTACGATAACTGCCGATGTAGGGTTTGGGGAGGAGGGGATGGAGGGGCACGATGACACAGGGCAGAGAGGCAAGCTCACCAACATGAGGCCCTGGGGCGTGGGGAGGGGAGGCTTGAGTGGGCAGTCCTTGCTTCCAGGCTTGGCTGTATGTCTCTTAGGAGCCCTGGGATCTAGTTCATCCTTATAAGCTTCTCTTTCTTCTTTCGTAGAATAGGGGTGAAACTCGATATAGTTAGCCGATAAATGTCATGTTTCCTTTATGAAATACACCTACTGTAGGTAGACCTAATGCCTCACTAAGGGAAGTGAGCACTGAATGAGATACTACCAATATATATGGATATGTTTTGAAATTTTAAAAGCAGCAGGCAAATCTAAAATTATCACTATTATTACTATTATTTAGGTCTTATATTTTTACTTGTAAATCTTCTGTCCTTCCAAAACCACTTACAAGCCCCTGAGTAAGGGCAGGAGGCTATGTTTGTTTTAGAGTCTCCCAAGCACGTGACCAGAGCAGGGCCTCTGAGCACGGGTTGGCTGAGCTGTAGAGGATTGACTGTTTGGGAAGGAATTTAAAAAGTTGCTTAGAGAGGTGCAGGAGCACCTTTCCAGTGACAAACAAGGGTATGTAGCTTCCGTCGACAATCCTAAAGCCAAAGGCGTCGAGGGCCAGACCTGTTGAGCAAAGGCTTCACGTTTGTCAAGGAGGCCACAGTTGAAACAGAATCACAAAACAGCATAGTAATTCCCCACGCACTCTCCCTCACTGAGCAAATTGAGCGATGAGAGTACAGAAGCACAGAAATGTCAGAAGTGTCATCGTGGCTCCTAGCCTCAAGGAGCCCACCGTCTATTGGAGGAAGAGAGAAACATGCAGAGAGGGCAGTTTGAGATGCTCTGAGATAAGTATCTATAAAGGGATAGGAGATTTTGAAAAAGAAGAAGAAGCACCTGGGAAGGCCAGGGAAGGCTTCTCAGGCCGGGGAAGGCTTGGGTGTACAAGGAGGAGAAACAGCCAGGCCCTGGAGAGAAGAGAAAGAAGGAAAGGGACCCCAGGCACGTCAGTCCCTGTTTTCTTGTGGCGACCTGTCTATGGAAGGCTGGGGTTCTTGTTTAAGCTAAGAGATGTGTCCCCTCCTGAGAGACATAATAAAGATCTCAATTAATTAATTTGCTAGTGATTCCTCCCTTTTTATGCAAAGCAGCCCTAATTTATTCTTTATCTGTTATATACATATTAAAAGGTGAAAATGTGAAGCTGTAACTGAGAAAGTGTCATACAGCTCTGAAAATGAATTCACTGTAGGAGTCTGAATAGAAAATAAAAGTCAGCTGTTCAAGCTGCTTCTTTACTAAGAGTTTTTGCAGTCAGCAGTAATTCTGGGTGCGGGACATACATTGCGCTTCATCAGTTGGGCTGACCCAGAAAATCGCAGCTGATATTATCACATAGATCACAGGGACTCTTACTTTGCACAACAACAACTGTGGAAACCCACTAACAACTCTGTCCCTCACTGCGGTGTGAATGACATTTGTGGGTCAGTCTGCTTGGTCTACCTTTCTCTTCCCTAAAACATCTGGGAATATCTGCTTCACCAGACTGTTTAATACCTCCTTAAAATAAAGATATGAGAAGAGATTTTTATCAACAAGGAAATGTGTTTGCATAGATTAAGGTTAGGGGCCTTAAAAAATTCATATTCTTATTGGGTACCCGGCCTGAGGCGTGAAAGTGGAGAAGGAGCAGCAGTCCTTCGTGGTTTGTAGGTCATTGTTGATCCTTCCAGGGCTTGTTTCTGAAGCACCCGCGATCGCTCATTTGAGTGCCACTTTCTTTCTCTATGGTACCTTTCTTTCTAGTTTCTGTCTTCTCTTTCTCCTGTTCCTTGACATTCTTCTCTGGTTTCCTCCATGTTCTTCCTGGACCTCTGATTCTCTCCAGTCACTCCCTTTTCCAGCCTTCAGACTTAACCTGTGTCCATCACACCCTCTACAGGTGATCTGGTAAATCCACCACAGTTACCCCTGCGCAGGAACATTCCTTCCAATTCTTGTTACATGTTGCCAAAGCTCTGTGTATTGCTTGGTTAAAAGAAAGAACTGTTGCAAAAGTACAAGGAAGCCTTGTACTTTCAGATTTGAGAGCCATTTAAAAAGAGTAGTATCACTTGGATTCCCATCGCATAGTTTTCCCTAGATAGAGTTCACTGTTATAAAAAGAAAGCATTGTGAAGAAAGACCTCATATATAATTGATTTTTGCATCAAAGCAAATTATGATTCATTTGTCTCAGATGAAAACAGAACCACTGTAAATTTCCATGGACTGACAAAAGCATTTTCTTCTAAACTAGACCAGTAGTTATTATAACTTGTAAAATCCAGTAATAAGCCTGAGTCCTTAAAAGTGGAAAAGAAATTGAAAACGTCAGCGTGACATTGGTAGCTTTATCGAATATATTCGTCATGGTTGAAAGGTGATGTTCAAGGCAGGTCAGGCTAGCTACTGTAACGAACAACGGTACTTAATGCAGTAGGGACCTGTAGTTGTCCCTCAGTGCCCGGTGCAGGCGGCAGGCCTCTGGGCCCGAGAGGCCTGCCCCTTCCACCTTTGTCACTGCCTCTTTCATCACGTGACCTCCAAGACTGTCAAATAATAGGAAAGAGGGCTTGGAGGACTATGGGAGAAGTTTCATGACAGTGCTTGGAAACAAGTCTGGGGAAAGGCGTCATCCTGTGGGTCAAGGACAAAAAGCAAACACTTTGGTGAACACATAGCAATATCTTAGATGGAGTTTCGTAGTTTATAATCAAGCGATTGTTTTATAATTTCTCAGTGTAATTCCCATTCCTTTTTCCTGTTCCAGAAATAAATCTCTCTAAGCAGAGGCAGATTATATATTAGTTGAAAGCAAGGACTTTGGAGTCCTTGAACAATATCTTAGTTGAAATTTTCCTTTACCTTTCTCTGGCGTTTCGCCTTCTTTGAGCTTTTTTTTTTCTTTTTTTTTTTTTAATTTTCTCATTCAATTGGGAATCAAGGTACCCAACAGGAAGGATACCGTGATGATAGGGTGACATAATGTGTACACCACAGAGAGTAGTCAGTAAATAATAACTTTCTATTTTTTATACAATTAGTAAACACAATGTGAGGGATGTTAATGCAATTGATACTTACAAATAAACGTCTTCCAGTTTCTTACATTTAGGGCATTTTCTTTCATTCAGAGCACCATTGTGCTCCCAAACCCTGAAGCCATCTTCAGAAAAGGTTCTCTGCAGTCCCCAGGTAAAGAACCGGGTGCGGAGAGGCACAGCCCTGGCTGTGGCGGTCAGCAGCACTTCACAGGCTTTCCATTTGGGGAGGGTGGGAGCTGAGAGCTGCCCAGGCCCAGGGGATGGGGTGCCTGCTGTCGCAAGGGCACTAAGGGGGACTCGCCCCAGCACTTGTTTTCGAGGTTCCTCTCATCAGTACCTGGGAGGAGGCCCGGCTGCACCTTTGAAGCAGAAAGGCTTACTGAGGATTTTTTCTCCCTAGTTTCTGTGAAGTGTGCTTTCTCCTTGATGTATGCACATAAATCACAGGCATTTGCGAAACAAGTAAAATATTAAGTCTAGGGCTCAAGTGAATTTATCACAATTAAATAAAAGTGTTCTCAGTCAGTGCCCATGCAGCAAAGCGGTTGTATGTCTGGGACAGAGAGTTTCTTTTCTTGTGGTAAACAGGCGCACACGCACAGTGGAGTTCCACTGTGTATTGATTTGCTCTCAAGAGTCTTTTATGATAACTTCTCTGAAAAGATATGGGTAAGGACTTTTGTTGTTAATGTTTCTCATTTTTTCAATGAAAACCAGCTATAAAGATATTTAGCTCATGTAAACCTAATACTTTGAATTTATAGACTATCTTCAAAGTCGTTGCTGGGAACTCTTGTTTATTTATGGGAAAAATGAAGCTGTAAGGAAAAGACATTTTCATTCTGGCTTATAAACGGGAATATTATAGCAATAAGTAAATTAATGTGTTGCTAACATCACAGGGTAGAATGTCAGTGGCCAAAAAGAAAACTCAAGTTTCTTAATTTCTAGGTCCAAATACTCACATTAGAACTGTCTTTTATTAGCCCTCTTATTGTTTTTTTGCACATAATGATTCTCTAAACACTATAGAAAAAGGACATGTGAAAGATTAGCCTCCTACCCTTGGGCAGCTGAATGATTAGACAATTCAAAACAAGGATTTTCGTTTCCAGTAATATGTTGGATTGGGTAATGTGGAACATCTTTCCTTCTGACTACATCTGAAAGTGTTGGATATAATATATTAAAAAGCAAACAAAATGTTTTCAAAGTACCAGGCAACTCACAAGACAGTAAGGTTTTGTCAGGCAGAAGCCTAAATTGAGGGCGGAGCCCAGAGGCTGTAGTGGCACCAAGGCCACTTGGGTCCTGCGGGCATTTGCTGAGCTAGGCAAACTTGAACTTTGCAACTGACCAGCAAAGACTTCAGATTGGAGTTGTCAGATATAGATTATAAAATGCTTATCCTTACTGTTTAAATTAATTAAAGACAAGCTTAAGTAAATAGTACAGGAAACTATCCAAACTGTCTTAGTAAATTTAAAAAAAATTAAAGAGGATCTCAATAAAATAAACAAAATTGAAGACAAAGTTGAAAAGTCTAACAGTGGATTGGTCAAAGCTGAAGAGACAATCGTGGAACTAGACGATAGCTCAGGAGAATAGTCTGGGATGCAGACAGACAACAAAGGTGATAACTATGAAGAGCTAAGAGGCCTTGAGGACAGGTGAGAAGGACAGGTAAGTACCAGGAGTTGCAGAAGGAGAGCATGTAGAGGATGTGGCAGAGGCAATATTTGAAAAGATAAATAGACGGTACGTTTCTGCACTTGATAAAATGCACAGATACACAGATTGAAGGAACTTTATTGAAGTCCACACCCAGACAGAGCGTGATGAAGAGGCAGAACATGAAAGGCTGTGGGCACCCCAACAGTGTCTGGGGAGGAAGGACAGTATGTACCCCCCAAAATGTGGAAAAAATAACTTTCATCCTGGAATTTTATCTTTAAAAAATGAAGGCTAAATAAAAATATTTCAGGAAAACAAAGCCTGGAAGAGAGTTTATCACCAGCAGATCCTCATTAAAGAACTTCCTAAAAAATTCCTCCGAAGCTGAAGGGAAGTGATCTTAGATGGAAAATCTGAGCTTCTAAAACAAGAACAAACTACGTGAAATGTATATGAATTAATCTAAATAAAAAAACCACATTTTATAAAAACAATAATGTTTTGTGGGGTTAAAAAAGACAAAGTCAAAATACAAGCAATAATAACATATTGATTTTATAGATACATATACAATACTTATGGGAAAGTGAAAGTATTGACCAGGCTTCTACTTTATGGTAAGTATGCTAGACCGCACATGTCGCTTGGTACATTAAATGCTAATGAAACCGCTGCTCCACAAAACCAGACCGCTGAATCTTACAATGTAACACAAAGAGGAATAGGCAGCCAGACATCAAATGGTACATTTGTGTGATTCTGTCTCTATACAGTTCAAAATAGGAACATCTGTCTATTTTGCCAAAGAATACAGGGTGGTAAAATCTGTAAAGAAAAGCAAGGAAATAATTATTACAAAAGTCAGGTCTATGATTACCCAGGAGCAGTCAGAAAGAGGGGTATTTGGGAATGGCACTTTATAATCCCTTTAAACTGTACAGATATGTTTCATGTGTTTTTTGACACATGTTTTATATGCATATATCTTCCAATAAGGATGTTTCTAAAAGATAAGCAAGTAAATATGTAAATGATTTTTTTGCTTACATCTTTGCTAGGTGAGTGTTTCCTTGTGTTCTGTGTTATGTCTTTAGACCAGACTCCCTGGAGGGAGATCAATGGGTCAAAGATATTTAATGATTTTAGCAACCTTAATAACAATGATTGTAAGCTGACCCTGTCTGGTTTCCAGGCCGTTTTCTTGCTGAGAGCATCTTATATCTCATGTATTGTGTAGTGTTTACCAAAGAAATTTTGCCACCTTATCTTGCCCCCAGGAATGCTTGAGTACCAAAATCTGCTTGCACCAACACTGACTACCATTCAAAATATAAGCTTTCAAGTTAATTTAATAGGCAATTACCCTGTATATTTTCAAGTGTATTTATGCTATCTTACAAATAGTTTCTCATTATAAGGAGGCAGAGTAGTGGATTAAGAATGTGGCCTCTTGACCCAGGCTGCCCAAATCAATGTCCTAAAGCTGCCAACAATAGCTATGTAAACTTGGGCAAGATACTGGACCTGTTTCTCAGTGACCTCATCTGCAACTAGAGGACAATAGCAGAATTGATCCCATAGGGTTGCTGAAGGGGTTAAATATAAACTACCTGTAATGACGTGTGAACATAGTAAGTATCCAATATTTGTTTGCAAATACTTTATTATTGCAAGAACAGACCAAAACCAATTTGACCTCAGCGCAAATTTCATACTTTTTACATCGTGCTTATAATGGGTAAAAATAGGATATGACCAATCTAAAAGACAAATACTACTAGTCTACTCTCTGGGACTCTTGACTGACTAATCTCCTTGATGTTCTTCTGCCCTGAGGAGCTCTAGGGGTTAGTGCTGGCCAAGGGGAGAGAGTGAGCAACAGAGGGAGGGTCAAGAATGCGTATAGTTACTCATTCAATTTGATAATGAACTATTAAGCTCTATGCCTGACTTTTGCAGTAGATGCATGTAATATGGCAGCATGGAAGGCACTGCATACAAGAAGAGGAGAGGAAAAACGAACATCTAAGTATTGGGTCAAGGGCACAAGGGAGGCAGGTTAACAGGAGGTTCTGCCTCCATGGAAGACATCAAGGAAGGCTTCCTGGAAATAAAATTGATGTTTAGCACTTACTGTTGTGCAAATCACTGACAGATGAGACCCCAGTAGGCAAATACCTAATCCCAATTTTAGAGGAAGGGAAGCTAAGATTCCGACAGGATTGGTTAAATGAGGTGGTTTCATTTCCAGAAATACACTGGGATTCCCATGAAATGAAAAACCTGCTCAGGTGGCACCTGAGATTTTCTCTGTCTCCCTTCAGCAGCCAATGTCTAGAATCTATGGTGAACCCAATTCCAGTGCACTGAGCTGTAAGCAGCAAACAGCTGCTGTGGCTTTTTCTTTAAAGCATTAATAGGAAATCCCAAGCTAAATATAAGTTGGGCTTTGGGGAAGAAACAATTCAGGAAAAATAATCAGCCTCTAGTTTTGTTTGCCCGTCATGAAGAAGTCTCAGAATAGAAATCAGCCATAGTGTCCATAGTAAATGCTCAGGACTTTTTTAGACAAATTCACCTCTCTGCTGACATTCTATCCTTGATTTGTCTAGGAGTTTGTTACTTTGTAGTTATGCTTGGAAAGTAAACACTAATTTTTGAAAAGAAAAAACATCCAAACCATTTGTTTGAGCTGGATCATAGGTAAAAATAAACCTAGGCTGCCTTGAAGGGTATTCTACCTCATTCAACCCCTCCCCCAAATAGGTCACTGGTTAGTTATGCACCTCTCAGAGCTTCTTTGTAATTCAGTCAAATATTTCAGATTTATTCCTTTTCACATGAAAGGTTACTTAATTTATACGTACTTGTCTGCACTTCAATTTTTTCACTTAATCACACATATATCTTTAAGGTTTTCCCATATCAGCACTTATTTTTAGAGCTTTCCATTGTATAAATGTAGCATAACTTATTTAACTAGTAGTCAGTTGATGAATATTTGGGTGGTTCTAGCCTTTTGCTTTTGTAACTAACCCTAGTGACATAAGTGGTCACTGAATGTACGTGTGCTCCTAAATTTCCAGACATGTGTACAGTTAGAATAGGAATATGTGTCTGGGTTATAGCCAAAGAGGTAAAGGTGGAATTAATATAAGTCATTTCCAAGCTTGACCCTTAAAAGTATTCTCCACAACCCTCCAGTACCCTCTTCTCCTGTAAAACCCCTTGGAAATCATGTGTTCCAGGCAGTTCGATTACAAGAGAGAGGAGGGCTGTCCCACTGTCATTTGACTGTGCTGTGACTGAGAAATAAAATGTCATTGTGTTAGTCCCTTGAGAATCTGTGGTTAGGACAGCATCCTCTATTGTTTCCTGTCTAATGCAAACCTGTCACTTCACGTGTGTACAAATAAATTCATGAAATAAATTCCCCAACGTGGAATTTCAGCTTTAGCTTTAACTTCTCACAATCTCTAAGACTAGGTTTTCATCAGAGCCTCTAGTTTATCCTCGAGTTTCTCACCGCCACTCCTCGCCTCACCTTCAACACTGGCCTAGTCTAGTCTGTTGTTTACCACCCCGTGGTTCCCTTCCTGCTAATCCTGAGCTCTCTTAAATGTCCATGCATATTGCTGCCAGATCAACCTTCCCTTTCTCTGTCTCAGAACACATGTAATTTTTCCTGACCCCCTAAAATCCGTTAAAAATTTCCAGCTGCCTGCAGGATTAGTTCTACGTTTTCTAGCCTGGCATTCGGGCCAGCCCTCACTCATAGAAGAAAAGGGTTGCCTGGTACAGTGTCCTGCACAGAGTAGGTAATCGATAAATAGTGGGAGCTATCATATTTTATAGTGTTAAACTAAAAATGTTTAACTTCCACAGCTGAGAGAGTTTTCATAAATAAGGTTTTATTGAGCCAAAAAAAATCCTAGCCGAAAGATCAGTCTTGGGGCATGGAATCCAAACCACCAGCAGCAGGACGAGGCAGGAAAGACTGCAACCCCGAGTTGTGTAAGTGTGTCATACATCACGTAGGGGGAAGGGAGGAGAAAGAGGGAGTCTGAAAGTACTTACGTGCGCTGTAGGGAAAGGGGTGGGGGGAAGGTGAAGGTGCCAGCCCTGAGAAAGCGGAGTCCGAATGCAGAAATTTCCGCTCCTGTGGATGGCCTGGGGCAGCAGTTCCCATCCGAATGCAGAAATTTCGGCTCCTGTGGATGGCCTGGGGCAGCAGTTCCCAAAGCTCAGGGGGAAACAAAGGAACAGGGAAGGGCTTCTGAAGACCCAGAGGTAACAGAAAGGAGAGAAATCTTGTGTTAGCTGGTCAGCAGTCATTGTCAGACTAACAGCTCTGTCTCTCTCCGACTCTCCGAGCCCTGTGAATTAGTTCAGGACATCTCAGAGTTTTTCTTTTTTTCCTGTCAATAACCTACAACAAAGTAGTACTTCGTTATTAGCCAACATTCAATAAATAACTGCTACCTGGTGGACTACATTAGTGAGAATTCATGATTCAATAGGTTACACTACCATAGGATTTCTTGATATGTTTCTCTAACAGCTTGGTTTTAAGATTAATCTTTCCGAGAGTGTTGATTAATCAGAGAATTGGTGTCGAGACTGCAGGAAAGCTAATTCTCAGTTAAACATCTAGGGAAACACCCCTTTGTAACTGTGAGCGATTATGCAGTCTTACATATGGCATCCATGAAGATGGTCCCAGCTAAGGCAATAGTAAAAACCAGGTATCGTCCTGAATATTCATACTGAGATCTATACCTAAACGATGCTGCTAACTCATAATCAAGTTGAAATAGCTGTTTTTAGCATTTTTAAACCATAACACTCCAAGACATAATTATTCACATGTTTTTAATCTCTTGAATTTGAAGTGAGCCATACATAATCTTCAGTGCTTAACAACGTGGTGTTGCTTTGAGAGCTAGATGCCTTTCTGTAATGTAGGGATTGGAGGTAGAATTTTACTTCTGTTGACAAAGACTGGATGTTTATCGATTCATGAAAGAGACAAGTATTTTAAAATGTTATTTTTCACATTGATTTAATTGAAGAAAATGTGTGAAATTATTCCAGAGGACACATCCATTTGTCTGGGAAACTTCGAAGAGATTGAAAAATGAAAACAAGGTGTTGTCACACTTCGACTGTAAGGGCCGTGGATCTAAACCAGCTCTAAATGCCTCTGAATTTTGTTCCAGTGTGAGCCATGCTTACCGTTCAGGACCACAGAAATACGAAGGATTTCATGGAAGTGAAACAATGCATGTGCATATAGTGTATTTTTATTTATATTAGATGTACAAAAGTTTTCATCCAGGATTTTCTCATTGATTTGGAACCGATATTTTTGTAGAGGTTCAAATGAACAACAGGAGAAAAAAAAAGGCAGTCCCTTCTGTGTCTCCTGCTTGCTCATCACTTCACATTTGTTCACGTTTGACAAAGCGTTTGACAAAGCTGTACGAAGTACCCAAGTTCTGAAACCTCATTTAACGTTTAAACAGGTAACAAACTTGAAGTGACACAGGAAATAATATACAATGAAAACTGGATTGTGCTTGGCTGAAGAAACCTCACACACATTAGCAGATTCTTATCAAACTAACTCTCCTGGCAACATTAACCCTAAAAGTGCCCATAGTACTTTTCAATACCTTGTAGAGAATCAATGCAAGTAGGGAGCTAACATATTCTTTCTCAAAGGCTTTCAGAAGCAACAACCTAGTCCATGTGAAAACTACGGAAATTAAAGCACACCCTCTGATGCAGGCAGATTCCGAACTAAATATCTGAAGGAGAAAAGTGGACTCCCCGACAGTCCAAGAGTGTCACCCAGGAATTTTGATGTAATTAGTACAGAGAGGGATACACATTCAAGCAGAAGCAAGAGTGACTTTATTTATTGTGATTATTAATAATGATGTCTTTAATAATAGAGACAAATGGTTTCTTCATATTTCCATTCCCTATCCCTGATGTCTACTTTTTTCTTGATTTAATCTTTATTATATTGTTTCCATTACCATCTTGTCCCCTTATACCCCCTGCCCCCAGCAACCACCATACTGTTGCCTGTGTCCCTGAGTCCTTTTTCCTTTTTGCTCAAACCCTCCAACCCCTAACCTCCCCCCACCACTAGCTGGCATCTGCTCTCCGTCTATGTGTCTGTTTCTATTCTGCTTGTTAGTTCAGTCTGCTCATCAGATTCCATGTGTGAGTAAAATCATGTGGTATTTGTCTGTCTTTGACTGGCTTATTTCAACTAGTGTCTTGTTCTCCAGGTCCACCCGTATTGTTGCAAGGGGTAAAATTTTCTCCTTTTTTATGGCCAAGTAGAATTCCAATGTATAAATGTCCCATAGTTGTTTTACCCACTCATCTACTGATGGACACTTGGGCTGCTTCCGTAGCTTGGTGATTGTAAATAACACTGCAATGAATGTAGGGGTGCTTATGTTCTTTTGAATTAGTGTTTTGGATTTGTTTGGATGTATTCCCAGAAGTGGGATCGCTGGGTCAAAAGGCAGATCCATTTTTAATTTTTTGAGATATCTCCATACTGCTTTCCACAGTGGCTGCACAAGTCTGCATCTCCACCAATGGTGCAGAAGGGTTCCCCTTTCTCCACATCTTCCCTAGCACTTGTTTTCTGACTTATTGATGATAGCCATTCTGACAGGTGTGAGATGGTATCTCATTATGGTTTTAATTTGCATTTCTCTCATGATTAGTGATGTTGAACATCCTTTCATATGTCTATTGGCCATCTATATGTCCTCTTTGGAGAAGAGTCTTTTCAGGTCCTTTGACAATTTTTTAATTGGATTGTTTGTTTTTTTGGTGTCGAGTTTTGTAAGTACTTTATAAATTTTGGATATTGACCCCTTATCAGATGTATCAGCGAATATGTTCTCCCATTCTGTGGACTGTGTTTTTATTTTGTTGATGATTTCCTTTGCTGTGCAAAAACTTTTTAGTTTGATGTAGTCCCATTTGTTTATTTTTCTTTTGTTTCCCTTGTCGGGAGAGATATATCCTATAAACATTGCTACAAGCAATATCTTAGATTTTGCTGTCTTTGTTTTCTTCTACAATTTTTATGGTTTCTGGTCTAATATTTAAGTATTTGATCCATTTTGAATTTATTCTTGTGTGTGCTGTAAGGAGGTGTTCTAGTTTCAGTTTTCTGCATGTATCTGTCCAATTTTCCTAACACCACTGAATAAACAATCTTTAGCCCATTGCATATGCTTGCTTCCTCTGTCAAATATTAATTGACTATAAAGGTGTGGGTTTATTTCTGGGCTCTCTATTCTGTTCCATTGCTCTATGTGTCTGTTTTTATGCCAGTACCATGCTGTTTTGATTACTACAGCCTTGTAGTATAGTTTGATGTTCAGTAGAGTGATTCCTTCAACTTTGTATTTCTTTCTCAGATCGCTGTTGCTCTGCAGGGCCTTTTGTGGTTCCAAATAAATTTTTGAAATATTTGTTCTAGTTCTTTGAAATACATCATTGGTATCTTGATAGGAATTGTGTTGAATCTATAGATTGCTTTGGATAGTATGGCCATTTTATTATTATTTTTTATTACTTTACAGTTGTCTGCATTTCCCCCCCACTACTCCCTCCACCACCCCAGCCAATCCCATTTTAATGTTAATTCTTCCTATCCATGAACAGAGTATGTGCTTCCACTTATTTGTATCTTCTTCAATTTGTTTATTTAGTGTCTTATAATTTTCTGAGTATAGGTCTTTTACATCCTTGGTTAGATTTATCCCTAGGTATTTTATTCTTCTTAAGCCATTCGTGAATGAGATTGTTTTCTTAATTTCCCTTTCTGTTAGTTCATTATTGGCATATAAAAATGCAACTGAGTTCTGGATATTAATTTTGTATCCTGCTACTTTGCTAAATTCATTGATTAGATCTAGTAGTTTCTTGGTGGAATCTTTGGGGTTCTCTATGTAAGGTATCACATCATCTGCAAATCAAGACCGTTTTACTTCTTCCTTTCCAATTTGCATGCCTTTTATTTCTTCTTCTTGTCTGATTTCTGTGACTAGGACTTCCAGTACTATGTTGAATAAGAGAAGTGAAAGCAGACATTCCTGTCTTGTTCCTATCTGAAGGGGAACGCTTGTAGGTTTTGCCCGTTTGGTATGATACTGGCAGTAGGTTTGTCATACATGGCCTTTATTCTGTTTGGGTATGATTCCTCTAATCCCACTTTGCTAACAGTTTTTATCATGAATGGGTGCTGGATTTTATCAAAAGCTTTTTCTGTATCTATTGATATGATCATGTGGTTTTTATCCTTCATTCTGTTTATATGGTGAATCATAATTATTGATTTGCGAATGTTGTACCAACCTTACATTCCTGGAATAAATCCCACTTGGTTATGGTGTATGATTTTTTGATGCATGTTCTATTTGGTTTGCTAATATTTTGTTGAGGATTTTAGCCTCTATGTTCATCAGGGATATTGGCCTTTCATTTTCTTTCTTCGTAGCACCTGACATCTACTTTTTAGTTCTTGATTACTTTTCTCTCTTCCTTTCCTTTATCTCACATCTGTTGTGAGATTTTTTTTCCTTTTCTGCTCTTACTAGTAGCCAGGGGTGGGTTCTTCTAAACCATTACATTTCTGGAAACACAGGTTACTGAACTAATTACAAAGCACACATTCTAAATTTAAATAAATTAGATACCTATCAATTAAAAACAAATAGCTGCCTTCCTTCCCATGGCAGACCTTCTAGGGAAATGGCCCTCTGCCTCACCCTCCCTAAGCCATCAACACATGTGCACACACACACAAACCATGGACATGAGAAGCATTGTGTTGTTCAACCACACTTTTAGTTTCTCCCCCTGCAAGCACCTTGGAAAAAGGCAAGGGATGGAAGAGATGTTTCTTGTTTGGGTGGGTGCTTTGGTATTGATGGTTCTTAAAGATTTAGTTTAGTTCACACAATAGGATCTGTAGCCTCTTAGTAATTCATGACTTGGCCATCCAAACTATATTTATGGTTCTTCTTTCCCAGGTCTTGTTTCTATTGGGACACTGTACCTCTGTAGATAAATTGAGCATATGTTTGTCAGCCAGGCTGTTTTGCATCAGATGGCCCCCAAGCGTGGTTGCATTTATGATGCAGTGTTTGACCACAGCAGGACAGAAGAAGGTATCATGGTGCTCCAATAGGCAAAACGTACAGTTTGAAAGTCAACTTTTTCTGGTTTACAGTTGTTTCTGGCTGAGAGCTGGGAGTCAGGAGTATCTGGGTTCTAAATCTCTAAGACAGGATCAAGTATAAACATTTAAGCTGTAAGAGATGTGCAAATCACAAATCTGTGTTTCAGTCTTTCTTATCTGAAAGGGCTGAATGGTAAAGGAATATAACATAAAATGTGAAAAATATTTCAGGTGAATTTGGGAAATTGAGAGTCAAAAGATATTATTCCTGGTTGTAACAATAGTGGTCAGGGATTGCCGAAATGGGTGGCAACTCCCTCTTGAGTTCTCGGCATCTCAAGAGACAAATGAGACATTTTTGCTTGAAGAGAAGAAGGGAGCACTTCGGTGCCAAAGATGATCAATTACCCTGGACTTGGCTTCCAAGAGCATGTGCATGGGCTTCATCATAGGGACAGTGGCAAGGCTCCAGTCACGCTATCAGCCAGCCTTTCTTACTGTGTTGAGGCCTCATCAGATTGTGGAAGAGCAGATGCTGAAGAAGTATGACTGTAGTTTGATTTGCTTTTAGGTAATACAGATCCTTGGGTCTTATGAGTAAAGTTAAACAATGAAAAGACGCTTGAAGTATAGCCAAGGCAAAATAATATTGTAGATATAAAATAATCTAGCATACAAATGTAATTCTGAAATTTGATCTTCATAGCACATGTGGACTTCTTGGGACAGGAATGGGATCTTTTATTTATATTTTGAATGTCCCACCACACCTAGTAGAGGGTTGCCATGTTTTAGACCTGGTTCTTTGTCCAAGTGTCTAGTCAGCAAAGCCAAACACTGACCCTTATTTGGCTATTTATTTTCTTGTGGTGTGGTATGTGGTAAGGTTGGAGTATTTTTTTCTCTACAACTGACTTATCTGTTGATTTTTTAAAAATTTAGGTAACATTGGTAGTAACATCATATAGGTTTGAGACATAGAACATTGTGATTTATCTGTATACACTAGAGTGTGCTCACCACCAAAGTATGATTTTCACCCATCACCATAAATTTGACCCCCTTTGCCCATGCTTCCACACCTCCTTCTCCTCTGGTAACCACCAATTTGTTGTCTGTAGCTATGCATATCTCTTTGTGTTGTTTGTTCTTTTTTTTTTTGCTGTTTTAGATTTTACATATGAGTAAAATCATATGTTTTTGTCCTTTTCAGTAGCACTTTTTTTATTTAGCATGATACCCTCAAGGTCTATGTATGTTGTTGCAAATGGCAAAGTATAACCTTTTTTATGGCTGAGTAGTATTCCACTGTGTGTGTGTACCACGTTTTCTTTACCTATTTTCTGTTGTTGGACACTTAAACTGTTTCCATGTCTTGGCTATTGTGAGTAATGTTGCAATGAACAAAGGGTT
>VMDR010008494.1:0-36461 GCA_007922815.1 Macrotus californicus | reverse complement strand
TACTATCAATTGTTAAATACTTCCAATTTTAAAGTATTTAAATTGAATTGAAACAAAACATTTCCTTTATCTGGATCTTTTAGATTTGATGCACAGTAACTAAAATAATGACTAGTGTCTTAATACCCTTAGTTTGCTGCCTTTTATGAGGGTATCACGAAGTTTTAAAATGTATTTTTTAAGGTTAATCTTTAGTTTAGTTTGCAGTTGGTTAGTGTATATTTTGTGTAGTTGTGTTCATTAGTTTGCTTCTGTATTTTTTTAAAAAGTGCTCTTGAAAGCTTGGCTTTTTCTGTTTCTCATCACTTAATATCTTTGTATGGAACCCAAGTAATTTATTCATTAATATGAAATGTTGATATTATGTGACTCAGATCTTGGGTTTTTACATTTCTAGCATGAGTTAAACTATGATATAATGTACTTATGAAATTTAATTGAACTATCCTTGACTATAAACACTGATGTTTTAAATGTTGGTGTTTTTCCTAGTTTTAGAAATCCTGGTATAAAAAAAGAGTGTAATCACACCACATAAATTTTCTTTAGATGATGTGCGGAGGAAACTGATTGAGAATTCAGGAGTAACTGTGGGGAGAAACATTTTGATCACTGATATGCCTTAGAACTACCAAATGAATTACATTGAAGGTAGTCAAATAAAATTGATCACCCCACCAGTCACTGCATAGAAAGTGGTTAAGTTTGACATAAGACATGTTGGATGTTATAAAAAACAAATATTGTACTAATTTAGTCTCTCAAAACAAAATAAATTATTTTGTTGAAAATACCTGGTTTTGTTTTTTACATTTATCAGAAAACCAATCAAATTTCATTTAACTGATAAAAACTGGTGCTAAGTTTTAAATTTCATTACTATTAACACATTAATGTTGGTAGATAAACCAGTGCCATTCAGGTATCCTTGGATATAAACGTCCTCCTTCAAAAATGAGATTTTGCTCTGCCTTTATGCTAATCCAGGCAGGCTAGGGTAAAAGTTCTGGGGAAGCTTTTACATGACAGTGGTCAGAAATGGAACCTTAGTCCATTAACAAAAGCCAAACACAAAAACTCTTTGAAATTTTGTTGTGTCACCCTGTAGATAATTCTCCACTAGTTGTTTGTCCCTTTCTATGGAATATATTCTAATGGATATTCTTATGCATTGTACTTCTGAATTACAACCTATAAAAACAATACAAACTTAACATCACACAAGACTTACAGGGAAACTGATAAAACTTAATGCTCCCATCATTTCTAATCCAAAATAACTTAGCCTACTCAATTTTTAATTAAAAAGCACTTTATATAAAGGTGGTTGAAAACTACTTTGAATTATGTCAGTGTTCTTCCCATTCCCAATGATTTGTTACTGTAAATTTTAGGCTAGGAATTAATGTTATGTCTGAAATCCCAAATCTAGCCTCAAGTGTCAATCATACCATAAATGATATGGTGGCCTAAAATTTTCCCTTTGCAATACTGTACATTTTAGATGTACAGGATTTAGTAGCATCTGAGTTAAGTGAATAACCTTACTGAAAGTCAAATTAGCTGATTCTGTTTAAACATTAACTCAGGTGTACACTTAACACACATAATAGAGTCCCAGAAGAAAAAGGACTGTTATAGCAGATTAAAACAAGTACCCTTCAGAGATCCATGGACATAACCCAGCTCCGCTTCAGAGACTCAAATCACGGTGAGAGGGAACCAAAAGTCCAAAATAAGGATTTACTAAAAGACTCTCATACGCTATCCGCAGACCATGGCTACAGCCACACAGAGCTCTACGACTCCAGTGGGACTTCAAAGGACTTCAAAGCCCATTTACTGAATCTCCAAAAAACAAGGTAATCTTTCTGATCAATACCCAACCTCACAGAAAGGAAAACTGAGGCAGACAATTAATGGATTTCAGGGAGAAGTTCTGGTAGGAGAGATTATTAGGGCTAGGCAAAACAAAGCATCAAGTAAAATTCAACACACTGCTAAGCGACTATCCACACAGAACTCATTTCCATAGGTAGTTGGAAGGAATCAAAATAAATCAGAAGACGCTGATTTAAATAGTTTATTTTTTAGAAAGGTGGTTTTGTTTAAAATTTTGCCAAAGCCACGGTATAGGAGTGTACAGAGGTAACACATTTTTTCCTTAACCATGCTTCTTTTTACCTTCTGCACAAAGGGTAAAACTTTTGTTAGTCTCAATGGTATAAAACAGAGGTCAGCAAACTTTTTCTTCAGAGGGCCAGGTACTAAATATTTTAGGCTTTACAAGCCACAGAAGGTCTCTGTCATGATCTTTAACAACCCGTTAAAAACATAAAATCCACTGTTTGCTTGTACCATACAAAAATGGACTGGGCCAAATTTGTCTCGCAGGCAGTAATTTGCTGACCTCTGGTATAAAATATCTACTTTGTCTCGGAGAAATTGCTCTCTTCGGGCTTCTTGACAGTCTGCTGCCTGAAGAAGAGAAAGGCCTTATTTAAAAATTGAATGTAGCTTGTAACAAAGGTAGAAATGGAGAGTTCCTGCTCACTTTTGACTCTCCCAAGCAAATTTCCCACTCACCCACTCATTCAATTAATTTGTTGAGCACCTACTATGTACACTCTTAAATATCTTTGTGTTAGCAGAGACTTCCAGTGTTTCTTCCTTAAGGGGTGGTTTCTCCACTTTCTCTAAACCTGTAATGATCAGGTCTTTACACTCATATGTTTTAGGGCAACCAGGATTAAAATCTCTACTAGCAATTAAGAGGAATCTAACAAGGATATCTTTGCACACAATACTGACATATCCTTCTTAAAATCACAACCGAGATGAGGAAAAATGTAACTATCTTTACTTTAAAAAGATACTTCCTTTCCTCCCACAGGCTGAAATGTTTTTTTAAAAAAGTTCTCAAATCTAGAATATCCACCAAATAATTTCTTCTCTTTTTCCTAGTTTGTTGCCATGTAACATGGAGTCTGGATCCAGGCAGGGCTCCCCATTAGCTTTCTATTTGAGTCTTAAAACAATACATTTAGGGGTGAAGAGTACTTCTGAAGCAATTAACACTCCCACATTTCATCTCAGGGAAGGAGTGGCCACGAGTCCGTTCCTTCAGAATATTCCTACTGTTTATCCAAGGTGAGGGAAGACTTTTGAAAGAGGCCAAAAGGAGCACAGGACTTCGGTGCTGAAATATAAACGCTGCCCCCATTCCAGATCTTTGGTACAGGTATCAGCTACCACAATCTGATCACCCACACGACAGAGACATGGCACATTTTGTAGTTAGAAGTGTTTGTGATTTTCCTTTTAACCATGTAAACAAAAGGGGAAATGCCTGGGAAACACCTCGCAAGGTTCTCTCATTTCTCTTAAATACACACGTGCACAACCACTTCTCCCTTTGATCAGTTCACGAGGAGAAAGCGTAGAGTTGACCAAGGTTATCGCTTTCGTTCCCCCCTCTGTGTCCTTTTCTTTTCCTTTTCCTTGCGCTCCTGCTTCGCTAGTTTGTCCCTCTCCCTCTGCAGCTTGTCCTGTTCCTTCTTCCTTTGGGACTCATCCCGAAGCAAGTCCCGCTCCAGTTTTCGGGCATTGAGGACATCTTCCACATTGGTATTTCGGAACAGAACTACAGTGAGTTAAGGGATTAGGGTCGGGGTAAGTCACATAGGCCCAGCCACTGCTCGCTCTCTCCATTCGTTACATGCTGAGTCTCTATCTGTTCCTAATTCAAAAATGAAAAAAATCCTGATGTTTATCTTGGGTCTGATGGGAAATCCTAAAACTACCATTACACAAATTAATGCGTAATGGTAATAAATCTCAGAATAAAAATCTCATTCACACTTCTCTAAAGAGTTTATGAAAATAAAGTTTCATTCTGGAATAAGTACTTACACCATTCAATGGCAGAATATTGTTGGAATATCTATCCTAGTTTTCGTGAACGGAATATTCATGTAAGTGGCAAAATTTTTAGGTACTTGGCACTGTTAAAATGCTTGAGAGAGTAAAATAAGTTGTTTAATCTTACTGTATCAATTTGTTTTCCCAGATCACTAAAGCTTTAGCGGAACCACGTTGTAGTAACAACAAACTCTGAATTTATCAAATAGTAAGTTTAGCCAGTTAGAAAATACCCAGCCAAAAACTTTACCCCTCATTTCTTATGACTTTAAAAACATAACCTGTTCCTACCAAACAAGCTCCTCTCTCTGCTTTTAAAGCACAACTTTCTTCTGCCTCAGTGCTTTCACGTCTTCCTGACACAAGCCCCTCGCCCAGGTCATCCACCGTATTTCTCACCTTTATGAAGGGGGATTTCTAAATCCACTTTCTCTGGGAAGCTTCTCATAAGTGATTCTGTTGATAGGGGCTTTCCTCAGCATCTGTCCATCCGGGAGTGGGCAAGTGTAGGTTTACAGTTGCAATACAAATAATACAATAAGTAAATAATAATACAAGAATAAACTCTTTTGTATACTCACGGCTGTAAACCTACTTTTGCCCACCCCGGTATTTTTAGCTTAAAAGTACTTAGTGTTTGGGTTCTCTTTCCAACAAACTGTAAGGTCCTTGAGGACAGAGAGCAAAACTTCAGTACCACTTCAACTGCTCCCACAGTGCTGGGCCCCCAGTGCTGTGCGCAGAGGGTACAGGTCTTCATTTCCCTTAGAAACCCTTCCTCCAGGCTAACCCTTTACACTGCACGTTAACACGTCTCCTTTGGGGAGAGCTCTGGCTCCGCTGACCACTTGGGGCTGTCCTAGACACACGGCTCGCAGTGCTGGCCTGACAGGAGTTCCTGGAGGTAAAAGGCGCCCACAGCAGTGACAGCAAAATAAAAACTGATCCTCAAGAGGATTCCGTGGAGAAGCCCATGGGGACGGACACCGAGAAGGATACATTTGTCAGAACCAACGTTCATTGTGGTGGCACCTGAATCGTCCTTCTCATCTGCTTCGGTAAGTGACGTTAAGGAAAGTTGGATGGAAAACAAAGTGTATCCAAACCCAACTTCAGAAAACATGCCATAAACTGATGGGTCGGGGACGTGGTAGTAAGCCCAGGGGAGTCATCTTTAGGAGTCTCAACCTGGGGAAGAGTGTTCAGAGCGTCTGTGAGATCCTTACCTCGTGGAGGCTAAAACAAACCTGAGGCTGGTCTCGGGAGACGGCCACGTTACCTGGAAGCCAGGAGGTGGTGAGATGACCTCGAAAACCGTGGTTCGCCAAGTGTGGACTCCAGAACACCCTGGAAACTTGTTAGAAATGCGCACTCTTGGGCCTCATCCTGGAGGTTCTAAATCAGAGAGTCTGGGAGGCAGAGCCCAGCAATCTGCGCTCTAACAAGTGCCCCACAGAACTGCTGCTTAAAACGCTCTTTTCTAGCCCAAGAAGCGAGATTTTGTCACTGGGACCATAGCTCTGCCAACCCTGGCAAGAAAAATCACGAGGAAAACCGAGAAGAGAAGCTGGTCCGAAAGAGCCTAAGCATTCTTTTCTGAACTCATGAGACAGCTGACATTTCTGGTGTGATGTCCTCTCCATTCAAGAGGGCTCAGTAAACTAAGCACTTCCTAAACGAAAGTCACGAGGAACCAAACCTGTTCCTACCAGCAACGTTTTCTTTTTAGCCAGTCCCCACTCAAATTCCAGATTTATCCTGGTGTTATTTGGGGGTTCGGTCTCACTTTTAATGATGTGGTCACTGGAATATTTTTTTAAAAGACTCAAACAAAACTGCTCCAAATTTGGGAATCCTTCACCCAAACACATCCAGGCTCTAATCCTGGTTTTGCCACTAATTATATGATTCCTTCTAATCACCCAGTCATCTCTTGGTGCCTCAATTTCCTTATCAACTGGGAAAGGGTATAAAGATGTATTATACGTGACATGATACTGGCATAGAAAGGTAAAGAATCACAGCTGTATCTTATTTTCTAAAAACACAATATAAATGGTCCATTATTTATTATTATTATTTTTTACACTGTACTAGGATAGAATGGACCACCTCAGTAGCTTCTGAGGCCAACACATTTCTATCACCACAGTTACTTTAGCAAACCTGGTTCCCTTCACTTCTGCGGCATCATGCAGAGTTAGTGATCGAGTTTGCACTAAATGGTCCATTATTAAGGCATTATTTGTTTCACACTGAAGTTTTCAGGAACATTTTTGATTATGCATTGAAAAACATAAGTCCAGTATCAACTATTCCAACTTAATCCCTCACGCCCACAAAGAGCCCCAGAGCACTGCCATTTTGGAGAACGCTAAGCTACAGAGGAGGGGTGGCAACGTCCCCAAAGCTTGCTGTAAACCAGCAAACGCTTCTGGCTTGAGCCTCTGGAAATGGAGCTGAGACTCTGAAAAGGATATTCCTCTTCATCTGTCACATCAGCATACTGGGCCAGGAGGGCAGCTTTTCTCTGCTTCTCTTCTTCTGACACCATCCGGGGCTTCACCACAATCTGGGCCTGTTTCTCAATGAGGGTAGCGATGGCCTGCACCTCGTCTGGGAGGCGGTGGAAGGGGAGAGAGGGACAACAAGGGTGTGTGTGAGAAAACACCAGCTCGCGAAACCGCTAGTCCACCCGGGCAGTGTTTGGAGTAAAGGCTGTGGCATCTGCAGACTCCGCAGAGCCCTGGGGTTCAAAGGAGGCGCCAATGAGAAAGGCAAGGAGAGGCCATGCGGGCCAGGTTCTAGGTCTTGTATCCGTCTTCAATCAGAGCAGCCCTGCTTTTACTTGTTTTATGTATTGAAGTTCCGCTGCTTTCAAACAAGAGGATGAAAAGCACTGCATCAGAACTGTAGAAAATGAAGCCTCCAAACACGTAACTTTCTCCCCTCCCAACCCAGAAACCTAAGAAGGACTCCAGAATCCACTTACGCTGGTCCCTTTCATGTCGATAATTATGCCAGGTGGAGTTCTTAGATTATTTTTTTTAATTTTTTGTTTATTTATTTTTAGAGAGGGGAAAGTAAGGAGAAAGAGAGGGAGAGAAACGTCAATGTGTGGTTGCCTCCCACACGCCCTCCACCGGGGACCTGGCCTGCAACCCAGGCATGTGCCCTGACTGGGTACCGAACTGGTGACCCTTTGGTTCACAGGCCAGCACTCAATGCACTGAGCCACACCAGCCAGGGCAAAATGCTTAGATTATTTTATTTTTTAAATATGTGTAATTGTCTTTTTTTTTTTAGATTTATTTATTTATTTATCTTTAGAGGGGAAGGGGAGGAGACAGAGAGGGAGGGAAACACCAATGTGTGGTTGCCTCATGCACATCCCTTCTTGGGACCTGACCTGGCCTGCAACCCAGGCATGTGCCCTGACTGGGAATCGAACCGGCTACATTTTCGTTCACAGACCTGCATTCAGTCCACTGAGCTACACCAGCCAGGGCAGATTAGATTATTTTAAAATAAAACCAAAAATTGAGTTCTCCATTCTCAAAGAAAGAGCCGATCGTGTCAAGCAGTGG
Organism: Macrotus californicus; assembly: GCA_007922815.1. NCBI lineage: Eukaryota > Metazoa > Chordata > Mammalia > Chiroptera > Phyllostomidae > Macrotus > Macrotus californicus. Next base: position 28,953 of record VMDR010008494.1, on the reverse strand, counting down.
TCTACACATTAGAATCATCTGGGGGAGGTTTGGTTTGTTTGTTTTTTTCAATTCTCTCCAAGGATATGTTTATTGACTTTAAAGAGAGAGGAAAAGAGAGAGAGAGAGAGAGAAACAGAAACATCGATCAGTTGCCTCCTATACACATCCTGACCGGGGATTCGAAACCGAAACCTTTTGGTGTACAGGATGATGCTCCCATCAACTGAGTCACCTGGGCCTCCCCAATACCTGGGCCTCAACCCCAAAGATGTTTATATAATTGGCCCATGGTGTGCCAGGCACTAGCATTTTTAAAAGTAAATCAAATGATGCTAAAATAGATTCTATTTTAAGTCTGGCTTTAATGATTTGAGTTTTCTGCATCCTAATGGTGAGTATATTCACTTCTCTTTCATTTTAAAGGGTGAAGGGTTTAGCTAACCAAAGCAAAAAACCAATCACAGTTTGTGTTATGAAATGAGAGCACAAAAAAGGCAGAAGGTGAGAAAATACAGCTGACCCTAACCCTGCAATACAAGTCTACAAGGGGTAGTGGAAAGCGGATGAAAAAGCCAAAAGCCAAAAGCACAACGTAGATAACTATGGTCAGCTGAAGCGAAAAAGCACAAAAGGAAAAGGGAAACCGACATTCAGTTAAAAAGTTAAAGCTGCTGGCTGGGTGTGTGCCAGTTTAAATGACCTCAGGGAAAATGAACATTCGACAAAGAAAACCAAAAACTCCCCGACAGCTGCGTAGTAAAGGTTACTGGAAAAGGCAGTGGAGGTTAGACATCAGACTGCAACTCTACCTTCTCTTTTCACTTTGGTGACAACATTCTGAGTTTCTGACCATCGTTCCACAATCTCCTTGCAGATGTTAAGGAGGGAATCTTCTTCCTGGTTGGAAAAGCAGACCAATTACTTAATTTCCTAGAGAACCCTCAACGTGAACAAAGCCCATGCAGAAGGCACAGGTGGTGATGAGAAGAAACCACAAGGAGGGTTGGGAGCCACAGGACAGAGAGTACATTTCTCTTCTGAGGCTCTGGACACAGAAGTAATCCTGTGTGTGAGTCCCAGAATCCACACTTGCTAGGTCAAGGGCAGGTACTCCATCCCGCCAGGATCCAGGGGAAAGGATTTCCACCAACACAGGACCATTTTCCTCATTCTTTTGGAGCAAAAACCTGTTGCCTAAGTCAAAAACCCTTCTCCTCTGTGAAATCTTCTTTGGCCAATACACTCAGCTCAGTACATTCCCTAAGGTTTATCACTTTCATGCCAAGAGACTGTTAATAGTCTAACTCAAATTCATGCCTGTGTTCATCAACAGACATAGAGTTCTAAATAAGGACACCATAAAGAAAACAGGTCAAGGAGCTGGTACCAGTGGGGACCTAAGTTACTTTAACTTCTTCTTCAGAGTGTTTAGAAACTTCCCAGCTGAAAATAAAAACTACCTTAAACTGCTGGCCTCCTACTCTTTCCTTCTACATCCTACAATGTCAGGGTCCAAGGGGAAGAAACTGTTCCACTGTGCTGTTTCCACTGAATTTATGAGCCACATCACAAGCTGTGTTAAGGCCTTCCCAAATATAGGTCAGTCTCACCAGAGCATGCTTTGGGGGCCCTTGCCAGGAGGTCCTGCGACAGCTGCACTAGTGTTATATTTCAGCCATGTGCCCAATCAATAAACTACCCTTTCACCAGGTAAGTGTTAGTGGAAATGAAAGCAGTAAAAAGGATCAGGAAAAGTGAACAATTTGGTGACTCACTACTTAAACACAGATTAAAGTACACATTTCTGAATTCTTGAATATGACTCTAGGAGGCTAGGTGCTAAGTTTATCTTTCTTCTTAAAAACTCTGATCTCTTATTTCTATTCCTACTCGACCCCCACCCCCCCGACACACACACACACACACACACACACACACACACACACACACAACACAACACAATGATTACTACATTTCTAAATACTTATAAAGGAAAAAGCACAATATGTGGCTCAGTTCTGCCCAGGCATGAAAAGACCTCTAAGGCGAGGTTACCTATTTTGGACTCCTACCTCCAAAATAGGAACCGAGAGGCTTTTGTCACACGGGACAGTCCTGGGCACTGCCTCTTAAAGGACACAGACATCCCAAAGCACTTTATTCCCCTCTCTGAACACTGTCAACAGACGGGAATGAAATTGGTCATTTGACCTTTATGATAAAATTCTCATTTAGACATTTCAGCGCCATCCGAAGAATACTCATCCACAGGCATCTATCTGCGAGAGCCTCTTCCCCAAGAATAAGCGAAAGCCGTTCCTCTCTGTGCAACCTACAACCTTTCTGGTTCCCCTTCCCCACGGCCCAGAACTCAGAAGAGTATTCCTCTCCCAGGTGATACCACTAGTCCTCTGGGACGCTGAGTAGGGGAACAGGGATACCAAGTATTGACAGGGGCTGGCAAAAGGCTAAAGAAATGAGTTCGGGCTTCTCACCAGGAAAGCAGAGAGAATACCCTGCAGAGCGTCCAGCTTCTCTTCTTCCTCCTCTTCCTGAAGAACACCCAGAATGTAGGCACCATAAACAGCTCGGTCCACTCCCAGCGCCTCCAACCGTCCATCTAGCCACGAATCAAAGCCACCGCCCTCGCCATCGCCTTCGCCGGAGGAAGCTGCATCCACTTCACTGGGCGCCGCCATCTTGGGGTCAGGGTCCTACCAGCTCCTAGGGCGCCTACCGCAGTGCCTGACGGGCCGCGCCGCGGACCCACTGCGCAAGCTCAGAGAGGAAACTCACGCCCCGGCGCGGCGGACGTAGAACTCCAAAGACCTACGGTGACTTTCTTGGCGTTTTGTAACTGCCGACTTGAGCGCATCTTGGCGTCCGCTCGGTCACGTGATCTCTCAAAATCCTGGCAGACTTTTTTACAGTTGGGAAAGTTCAGAGAGGTTCAGTGACTCGGCCAAAGTCACGCGCTAAATAACTAAACAGGACTGGAACTCAACTTCGATTCTAGCACTTCTGCCCCCTCTTTGAGCTGCCCTTCAGTGCACACCCCACACAGCTTTCAAGTAGGAACCTGCTGACCGTGCCTGGAATGCTCACTCACCTTTCTGAGCTCCTTCCCTAACAGTACTCCAATTTCAGGAAACCTTCCCTGATTCCCTGCCATCTGCGTTAAGACCACTCCTCCGTGTGTTGCTGTTGCTTCTCCGCACTTAGCATGATGTACTTAACGCACAGCCCCACATACAGTAGTAGGTGGTCAATAAGTGAACACGCAACCTCCAGTCATTTCTTTCACTCAGTCATTCAACATTACACAGGAATATCTTTGAGGTGCCTTCTTTATCCTTTGCCAGTTTTTGATGCATTATCTCTTGTAATCTTTCCAACAACCCTGTGAGAAGATGCTTTTATTGTTCACCTACCTACTGAATAAGGAAATTGAGTCAGAGAGAGTCACACAACAGGGAACCTCACCAGAGGCAGGAGCTCGAGGACAGCAGCCAGAGCCTCTGCTAACTGCAAAACACCTGGATCTGGGCTGAAATGAATGAAGCAAGAATCTGGGTTGGCTTTCCCTGAGCTACAGAGGAGGCTGGCAGGTCACTGGCGTGACTCCTTCATTCACTAAGTATTTATTGATTATCCTCAGCATCTCATTGCTCTTAGGCACTGAAAATACAAAAATAAATATCACAAAATCTCTGCCCTCAAAGGTTCTTCAGTCCAATGGGAACAGACATGTTTAAACTAATAATGACCATATAGTGAGATAAATGTATTAATGGAGCCTTTTCTAGTGGAGGTAGCAGTAGGATACCTAGAAGCAGATTAGGTTAAACTTGCCTCTTGGAGTGGGATTGGAAGCTGTGAGAGGGATCCAGAAAGGCTTCCTATTGGAGATAGGAGATGATGCTTACACTTTTTTGAAGAATAAGGAAGAGTTCTTTAAGATAAAAGACTGGAAGAGAAAGGAAGCAGATCCAGATGCAGGGAGCTGTGTGCAAAGGTTTTTCAGGGGGCCTCCGTAGAATCGTAGTATTATTGTAAAAATAGTTTTAACCTTAAGGAACCTTCTGAAAAGGCTGTGCCACACTTTGAGAACTTTGAGCTAAATTATGATACAGTAACAAATGATGCCAAAATCTCAGTAGCTTACAAGGTTTATTTCTTGCTCGGGCTACAGATCCAGTATGAGTTGCCCACGGCTCTGTTCCATCATCTTCATTAAGGACCCGAGGCTGACAGAGCAGCCTCCTCCAACTAGGACATTGCTAGTCACTGTGATGAGGGAAACGAACTCGGTAAACCATCCTGACTTTTAAAATTTGTGCTTGGAAGTTATGTGTCTTTTTTTTTTTTTTCCATCAGCCAAAGCAAGTAACATGGCCAAGCTTTAGTTCACCAGTGCTGAGAGGTATAATCTTCTGCAGGAAGAGGCCCCACTGGAAGAAATACCAAGTATCTCCAACCAACGAACAGACAAGAGAGAAAGCGGAGCGGAAAACGAAGGGGGTTGGCAAGGATTTTACAGAGTAATATTGCCCTCGTAGGGCCACCGTAGTGCGATCTTGCAGCTACTATTATGTTGTTTTAGGGGCGGAGCCGAGAGGAAATTTAAACCGAAGCCGCGGCCGAGAGCGTTTAGAAAATGATACTCTAGTTACAGAGCAGCTGCCCGGGCTCGGGATTCCGAAAGAGCTCATGGAGTCCGCGGATGCAATACGGCGGCCTTGAGGAAGGGGTACAGAGACCAAGAAAGAGCCTAGGATTTGGGGGAGCAGGGAAAGGGTAAGGATGCCGGGAAGGGGAGAAGGGGTAAGAAGGAAAGCAGAGAGGGGTCTAAGAGTTGGAGAGAGGATAACGGGGTCGGGACGTGGACACAGGGATCGGGGAGCGAATAGATGCAGAAGCTGGGGACGGTAGAAGGGCCAGGAGGAATCCCAGGAGTCAAGTGGATAGGGATCTGAAGGGGATGGAGGGACTAAGAGGACAATTGCCTGGAAGGTGGCGCGGAAGTCGAGATGGGGTACGGATAGGGATGGAGTTGAGTCTTGTACTTCGTAGCCGCGTTGGGGATTATGCAGGATTTGGGAGACGTGGTGAGACGATGGTGGAAGGTCGGAGGCTAGTGAAGGTGATTCAGCTGTTTTGTCCTTTTTCAGGCGACGATTGCCCTGAGCTGGAGAGTTCAATGGCTGAGAGTAGTCTCCGGGCTCCGGACCTTGGTAGGTAACAGGTCAAAACTAGGGATGGGAGGTCCAAGTTGTTGCTCCTGCCCCAGAGCAGAGCCTCTTGGGCTGAAACGCCGAGAAACGTTAGCCCTGTTGGGGTTTTCTAATGATGAGTGGTTTTGTGTGAGCGTGGCACGTGTTGAAGGATGTCATGGGTCATTTAGGAATTCACGGTAGAGGTCAAACAAGAGCTTTCAGACTGATATTTACGAACAAGATTGGCAGGCAGAGGGAGAGTCAGGGCTGAGGAACTGTATTAACCTTATATTCATGGTTATTTTTATTATAAAATTATTGTTCATGGATAGACACCCCCCACCTAGTATTTTGGCACCTAGTAACGTCACTCAGTACTCCCCTCCCCTGTCTTCTGGTATCTTCTAGTTACAGTTCTGAAACGCAGCGGACACGGTATTTGGTGGTTGCCTTTTAGACAGAATACACTTTACTAAGTGATTCACTCTTCTTGCCCACCATGTCTTGTTGCTTTCTCCTGGGTGTATTGCTCTTTTTTCTGAAAAACTTTCTCCATGAGTGTTTTCAAAAGGGAGCTTTTATGGGACAAACTTTCTGAGGCTTTATGCCTGAGAATATCCTTATTTCACTCATGTATTAAGATTTCTTGAGTCAAAGTTTTTTTCCCTTAACACATTGAAAAAATAACAGTAGTTCTTCATGCAAAAAGTAGATGCTTTTTAAAATCTCATTTCCTTCACTTCAGCAAAACCATGAATTAAGTTGTTATAATAAAGATTTTCACATATTTGGTTTTCCTGTTGACCTCAATGATCGAAGGGTACGCTGTCCTGTCGAGTTACAGGGCCCTCTCTTCCCGCAGACTTCTCACGGAGCATGCGCAGTGCGGCCTGTCCAAATTGAGATGGGCTGTATGTGTGAAATACACAGATTCTAAGACTTAATATGGAAGAAAATATAAACTATTTCATTAGTACTTTTTATTATTGGTTATATTTTGAAATAATATTTTTAATGTATTGGTAAATAAAGTATATTGTTTGAAGTAGTTTCATCTGGTTTTTTCGGGGGGTTGTTTTTACTTTTTTAATGTGACTAGTAGAAAATTTAAAATTACTGACATGGCTCATCTTTGTGACTCATATTTTAATTAGCACTAAAGAATTATAAAAGCAAGTGCATTATATTCAATATACAAAATTTTAATATATTACCATTAAAATGTAATGAAATTAAATGTAAAATTTTTCATTGTGGAAATAGTTTTCCTCGGTTTTGAAGACCCATCCCATCTTCTTTGCGATTCCAGTGCACTGTGCAAAGTCTGACATCCTAAATATGTCTAGCCTCTCCCGGACACTGCAGGGCCAGACCGCTCTGTCTGAACCACCCCTGCCCCGTCAAGCATTATTGCTCTCTAGCAACAATATTATTATATTATTTTCTATCTTTTTTTGTTTCCAAATGAGTCATCACTGTCATCGTTTTATACAATGATTATTTATATTTATACGCACTTTCCACCCATTTGTTTCATTTCAGTCCTTCCTCTAGGTTGTTTCCTTCTCTCCCATTTCCTTCTTTCCTTCTCTGCACCTCCTTGAAGTCCTTCAGTAGCAATTGGTTGGTGATAAATTGTCTGGGGTATTATTTGCTTAAAAAAAGGTAGTTTTCCCTCAATCTTGAATAATTGCTTGGTCAAGTCTAAAATTCTAAGTTGACATTTCTTTTCTTGCATTTTCAATCATTTACTTTAATAAAATTAAAGTATTTACTAATTTAAATACTTAGCGTCTCTGGTCCTTCTTTCTGGAGTTCCCAGAGATCTAATTTTGCCATCTCTTATTTCCGCCGATTCTTGCCTGGGGCCGTTTGTTTACTTCATATGTTTTACGGTATTGGAGTGTGAGCTGATATTTGATGATACTTTATCTGAGGAAATTCTGGCAATCATGGTCTGGGCTCTCTGGCTCTGGAGTTTTTTTGCTTTTGATTCTTTGAGGTCTGCCAAGTGTTACTGGCTGGGACTACTTTTTACATGAATTTCTGTTCTGTGGCAGTGGTAGTGGGTTCTTAGACCACGTAAGTAGTTTGAAGATGAATTCCAGACTCCTGGGAGGCCTGTGGTTCCGAGTTCCCAGGAAGACTTCCCTTCACCAGAGCCCAGGCTAAGATGCACAGTGATGTCTCCTCCGTCAGATGGATTGTTACCTTTTCTCTAGATTCGTACAAGAGTTCTCCATTCTTTTCTTTCCCACTACTCCTGTGTTTACGTTTCCAGTTTCCTTCCTTGCCTTTGTGAGGATATTTGTAATCCTTTAAAATTCTTTTTTCTGTCCAGTCCCTTACTTACGACTGATAAATAACCCGAACCAGAGGAAGCATCTTGCCTTCTTCAAGTGCATCAGATTTCCTTATACGCTAATGTTCCCTCGAGACTATTAGCTGCTCTGATTGATACTGTATGTGCTCCTGGAAGGAAGATACAAAAGCTTAGGCCCTAACTTACGCCCCTCCATTGAGTTTAGGGACTGAGGGGTTGGACAGAAGAGGAAAACCACGCGAAGGCAGGAATACTCGCCCTGAATTCTTTGCACGCCGGGGCCTACCCAGGGCGAACCACACAGAGGCTGTCCATGAGGGCTGCTCGAGTTACAGGGCCCTCTCTCCCCGCAGACTTCTCACTTTGCCCCTCTTTGTTGTTGTTTTCCAGGGCCTCAGCTAGGAGTTTCCAGTTGTCTAGGAAAATGCCGGAAGAGCTCACTAGGTGCTGAGAGGCGGGAGCCCTTTTCTGGAAAGTCCTTTTACTTGGATCTACCTGCTGGCAAGAATCTGCAGTTTTTGACAGGGGCCATCCAGCAGCTGGGCGGGGTACGTGACTGCCTCTCTCCTGCGATACCACTCACCTTGCAGGCTGTAGGGTGGGAGCCGGATGGGGGTTATATCTGTCCTCCAGGTATCTTCAGTGGTATCGCTACATTTTTCCAAAGCAATTGCAAGTGTAAACCGTATTTTAAAACAAAGTTAATTTTTTTTCCTAATTAGAAAAATAATATCTGTTTATTCTAGAAATTTTAGAGAACAGGAACCGCTGCAAGTGACAACCATCATTTTAATGTATTTATTTTTTTCTGGACTCTTCTCTCTTCTTTCTGTTTTCTTTAAAAAATTTTTTTTATTTATTTTTAGAGAGAGGGGAAGAGAGGGAGAAAGAGAAACATCAATGTGTGGTTGTCTCTTGCACGCCCCCTACTGGGGACCTGGCCCTCAACCCAGGCATGTGCCCTGACTGGGAATCAAACCAGAGACCCATTGGGCCGCAGGCCAGCACGGCACTCACTCCACTGAGCCACACCAGCCAGGGCTGTTTTCTTTCACAGCTTTGTTGAGATACAATTCGCATACCATACAATTCACACATTTAAAGTGAACAGTTTGACGCTAGCTGGGTGGCTCAGCTGGTTAGGGGGGCATCCTGATATGCCACGGTTTCAGGTTCAGTCCCTGTCAAGGCACATACAAGAATTAACCAATGAATGCATCGATGGGTGGAACAGCAAATCGATGTTTCTCTCTCTCTCTCTCTCTCTCCCCCTCCCCCCTTGTCTCAAAATAAATAAATAAAAATTTAAAATAAAATAAAGTGAACAATTCAATGATTTTTAGTATATTCACAGAGATGTCCAAGTGTGGTTACACAATTTTAGAATATTTTCGTCTCCCCTAAAAAAGCAACTCAGACCCATGTCAATCAGTCACTTTGGGTAAAGCATTCGCTATGTTTGAGTCCTTTAAAATAGGTTTAAAGCGGAGTGTGTCACATGGCACTTTCAGTAAGGGTTGGCACAGGCGTCTCTTGTGGTTAGGAAATAGGATGCTAGCGCTTAGCCCAGAAGAGGTGGGTCACTGGGGAAGCCACTTGAAGAGGCTCAGGGTGCAGAGGCTCTTTGCTGTCAGACTGACCAAACCCCAGGATGCAGAGCCTCAGCAGTGGGGACAGGCTGAATGGCAATCTTACACCCAAACTGGCCCCAAAATGCATTTGAACTTTTAGTTTTTTTCTGTCATTTAGCCTTTACTGTATAAAAAAAACACAGAATTTGGGTTTAAATCAATCTGTTTCTCATGATTCTCTGGATTGGCTAGGGGGTTTCCCTCATCGCTGCGTTTTGCTGGAGGGTCATCTGGGCTGGGAGGACCAAGCTGACCTCACTCCCAGGCCTGGCGGTAGGTGCCGGCTGCCCCTGGGGGGCCTCATACGTTCTGTGAGAAGCTCCTTAACGCAGTGTCTGTGTGGATGCTGTCACGTGTATACATAGTAAGCTAGACCAGTGACGTGCCTGGTGGTCTCAGGGCGGCCCCCCAGAGATGAAAGGAGAAGCTGCAAGGCATCTTGGGGCCTAGGCTTTAGGACTCACACACATTATTTTCACCATTCTGTTGGACAAAAGGAACTCTATTCAAGGGGATGGAAGAATAGGTCTCCACCTCCTGATAGAAGGAACAGCAAAGTCACATTGCAGATGCGTAGGTGTGCTGGGATGGGAGGGATGTGCAGCCATTAAAACATCTACCAGATTTATATAGGATAACTAGCACCCACTCCCACGGGCTCCAGCATTCGCTTTTGCCATATTACAGAAGGTAGACAGAGGTACTCCTTTAAGCCACAACTTTAAAGACTTCTTTTAAACTGTGGTAAAATGTATATAACATAAAATTCGCCATTTTAACCATCGTTAAGTGCACAGGTCATTGGCATTAATTACGTTCACACCGTGGAGTAACCATTAAATGTTTCTGTTTCCAAAACTTTTATCTCCCCAGGCAGAAACTCCATCGCCATTAAGCGATGACTTCCCACCTCCCTGCCCTCACAGCCCCTCTTGGTCTCCATGAGTTTGCCGATTCTGGACGCTGCAGGGCAGCGGGCTCACTGGTCGTTGGCCTTTGGTCTGCAGCTCATTTCACCGAGCGTGTTTTTAAGGTTCATCCACGATGTAGCACGTAGTAAAACTTCATTTCTTTTTGTGGCCAAATTGTATTCCATTATACAGATACACCACGTTTTGCTTATCTGTTTATCTGTTGGTGGATACCTGGGTGGTTCCCACATCTTGGTTGTTGTGCATAACGCCACAGTGAGCGTCGGTGCACAAATATCTGTTCAAGTCCCTGTTTTTAATTCTTTTGGGGACATATACTTAAGTACCAGGTCCCTCATCCAGTCACACGTTAGAGACATTATACATCCTTATTTCTAGTGGTATGCTCAAGCTAGCTAGTACTAGCTCACAGGAGCCAATTATTAGTATCTCTTTCCAAGTCCACGTTCAGTGACGTCATGCTGGTGGCTTGAAATCAGCCATACTGGGAGCATTTACCCCACAGAAGTCAGCAAATGCCACACAGCAGGGATTTGTTTTTCCCCCAGAGGGTCCATCAGTAAACATTTGCCAGCTCACTACCGCTTATTTCCATCTTCTCTTCCTCCCACAAACGGAAGTGCCGCTGTGCCCCAGGCACTGTGCTTCCCTCATGGGGTACAGAGGTGAGCCAGACCCTCAGTGCCTGTGAGGGACTTACAGGTAAGTGAGCGGTACCTTGCAGCTGAGTAGTCGCCAAGACCCTTTTTGATTTCATATTTTAGGTGCCTTTTAATAGTGTAGCCAGGGTCACAGATATGGGGTCTGGATGTCTCTGTATCTTCCCAGAAAAATCGTGGCTTAGCTGCACTGACCTTCCGTCCTCTCCAGCCCCTTCAGTGTGCTCTTGCTTCAGGCAAACTCAAGCCGCTCCAAGAACTCAAAGCCCGTGGCCTTCACAGGGTTGGAGCAGCAGTCCTGGGGACAAAAACCTGTGTTGACATCTATAAACCCTATTATATTTCAGCACGGTGTCTACTTGGGGGCCCAGTGCAGAACTGCATTCGGTCTATTTAAAGACATTGATTCTGGAACTTCTGGCAGCGGAGATTTCCTTCTCCAGCCTCTTGGTATTGATGATTCTTCATCTGCCTCTTGGTGCTCAGCCACCTCTGTGATCTGGTTTCAGGCAATTGAGGGTTTTCTGAGCAAAGAAGTGAGTTACATCGTGTCCAGCCGCCGGGAGGCGAAGGCAGAAAGCTGTGGGACAAGCCGCAGAGGCTGCCCCAGCCCCAGCGAGGTCAGAGTGGAAGCGCCGTCCAGGGCCAGTCCGACAGCCAGCCACACCAGGCCTTCGCAGAAGCCGGCAGACTTGGTGAGAATCTCGTGGAGCAGGAAGGGTGTCTTCTCCACACACAGGAAGTAGCCTCCACCAGCCCTTGGAGGCAGCTCCGGTTGTAGTTTCATCTGGTTTAACTTCTCATTGGAATTCAGGGGCTGAAAGTGTTTTACCCTAGCTCTGGGTTTAAACATCTCGCAGCGTGCTTTCCGCAGGCTGTTTCTTTTACGATGCTTTGTCCCTTTACATGGGACCGCAGAGTCAGAGGCTCAGAAACAGGAGGAGGGTCCTCTGTAAAGCGGAGAGGGCCTGTTGACATTGGCCTAGACATATCTGCTGGAGAATGCAGAGACTCATAAAGGGAGGACTTGGAACATCTGTAACCCTTTGACCTCTGGTGAATTCAGAATGCCCTTCTCCACCAGGGTCCAGGCTGCCGCAGCTACCAGTGGGTGACCTGAACTTGGATGTGGCTTTACCTTTACCTCTGAAAGGTTCTGTAGGCTCACATTTCAGCCACTCCTGAGCTGTCATTGCTACCTGCTTTCCGAGACATGACACCAGGACATCCTGGCCCAGCCCTGTGTAAATGCCCCGTTCGTGCACAGGTGGTCTGCAAGCATGCCTCGTTGCTCTTCCTCCCTGGCAGGTGCCGATGAGCAGGGGCAAGGAGCTGCTGCAGAAGGCCATCAGAAACCAGGTGAGCTGAGGGTGCTGAGGGTCTTTGGAAGTACAGATCACCCTCAAACACCACCACCTGGAGCTGTGCAGGCACACTTAAACGTGGACTTCTTTTTTCAACAAATACCTATCCTGTTTTTGATTCATGGTTGGTGACCTGTGGATGTGGAGAGCCAGCTACCTTCATTGATCTGTGCCATCTTTTTTTTTTTTTTAAACAGTTTTATTTTTACATTTTTTAAAGATTTTATTTATTTATTTTTAGAGAGGGAAAGGGAAGGAGAAAGAGAGGGAAAGAAACATCAATGTGTGGTTGTGCCTCTCATGTGCCCCCCACCAGGGACCTGGCCTGCAACCCAGGCGTGTGCCCTAGACTGGGAATGGAACCGACGACCCTTTGGTTCTCAGCCCGTGCTCAATCCACTGAGCTACGCCAGCCAGGGCTATTTATTTATTTTTATTAGAGAGAGGGAAAAGGAGGGAGGATAAGAGCAAGAAACATCAATGTGCAAGAGAAACAGCCATCGGCTGCCTCTTGCATGTCCCCTGCCTGGGGACCTGGCCCGCAATGCAGGCATGTGTCCTGACTGGGAATCAAGCTGGTGACCTTTCAGTCTGCAGGCTGGTGCGCAGTCCTCGGAGCCACCCCAGCCAGGGCTGATCGATGCCATCTTATATAGGGGTCTTGAGCGTCCGCGGATCTGGATATCCGTGGGAGGTCGTGGAGGAGCTCCCTCATGGGTACCAAGGGACAACCAGGCTTTTGGAGAGCCAAAAGTTATGTGCGGATTTTCAGCTATGCAGGGGTCAGCACCCCTGATCCCCGTGTTGTTCAGGATCAGCTGTACTAACAGAAAACACCAGCCTGTGAGGTGTATTGTCATTTTCTTCTTATGAGCAAGGAAGTGCGCTTTGGAAGTTAAGTCATTTGTCCAGAGTCCCCCGGGGTGTCAGTGGTAGGGTGAAGACTCGGCTCCTTGAGGATTCCTCCTCAGAGCCTACTAAGAGCATCTTGGAGGATGCTGTGGGACACGTCTGCTTGGCCCAAAGCCAGACTTTGTGAATCTTTTACAAGTAGCTGTTCATCCCTTTTGTGAGAATCTGGAACCCTTCAGGTTCAGTGGCAGGAGGAGGAACTGAGGTGATCTCGTGACAGGAGCCATTAAAGTGCCAGACTCGGGCAGCAGGGTGGGAACAGTCTGCGGCAGTGCAGCTTCCTGCCAGGTAATGGTGACAGTCACTGGCGTTGATTGTGTGTGGTGTGCTGAGAGCTTTCCTCGCCTTGGCCCTCCCAGCAAGCAGCTCTCTTACAAGCATGTGGCCCTTCCTGGTCACAAGGGGGCCGGGACAGAGGGTAGGGAGACCAGCAGTCCATCCCCTCCAGATGCGGCCAGCCCACGTGGAGCATAGGGTCTCCCCGAGGGTTGGGGTAGACCTTCCCCACAGCATCCCTCTGTGTGGGTGACCCAGAGCTCCCAGAAGCCAGGACAGCCTGTCCTCTGGGTGTTCAGCCTTTGTGGTATCTCACACTCCCGCCTGGCTCTGCTTCTTTCCAGGGGAGCAGCAGCCTCCTGACCAACGCCCGCTCCTGGGGAGTGAGGATTCTGCATGTGGACGGTACTGTTTCTGCCCAGGGCCCCTGTAGAGGGCAGAACTGGTGCCTGACTGGGACCCTACCCTTTTAGAGGGGTCGTAGTTGTGTGAGCTGGCCGGAGGCAGGCACATGCAGTTACTGTGCAGATCCCCGAAGGTGGGAGGGGTGCGGACCAGCGGCGAGAACAGGATAGTGTGCGTACCAGAAGGTGCTGTCCTGTTTAACCCCCTCAGCCGCGCTCCTCAGGCTAATGTGATGATCTGGTTTTGTAAAGAAATACCCCTAATATCCATCACCACTCATCGGGTATTTCCTCTGTTCTAGGAATCACCTCATTTAATTCCCACTGCAGTCCTCTGCCTGTTGTACAAGGAGGAAATTGAGCCTTAGAGGGATTAAGTAAATTATCCAGTCTCACCAGGAGTGAGCAGTGTGGCCCACATTCCAGCCTAGTTTGGCCCAACTGAACTGCATGTTATTTCCCTTCCATAGGGCTGCCTCACGCCATTGCCACCTTTCTTCAGGCTGTGATAGATTTACACTGGAATAGCTGTCCTGAATAGGCTGGCAGTGAATGGCCCTCATCCCTGGCTCCACTTCGAGTTGGGTTTTCTCTGATCCCAGAGGGTGGCAGGTCCAGATCCAGCCTGGGATCTGCCAGGGGATAGAGAACTGTGCGTGGGAAGGTCCTCGTCTGGGAGGCGGGGGTTCCATTGTCACCAGAAAGTCAGCTATTTCTGACTCGATCCAGTTTCCTGCCTTCCTGTGTGTTAGAGAAGCTCCAGCATGTATAGCCCCTGCTGGGGCTTCCCCGCTAAGGGTACATCTGAGTAACATCGGGGGGCTTGGTCTCCCCCACAGAAGCAGCTCTTCAGAAGTACCTTAAAGTCCTTTGTGAGCCATAAGCCATTTTGTGTTCAAGAGTTGTATTCATTGCCACAAAAGAGCATGAGGCCAGCTCCGGTCCTTTTCCAGGGATAGAGGACCCTGCCGTAAATTTGATTATCAGCAGGTGCAAGGTGACACACAGCCAGAAGGTGGCAGGCAAGGTTGGCGGGATCTAAGGTGCCTGCCTGGTGGGACTCTTAGTGCCCCAGCCCCAGGAGGGGGCTTTGCAAGGGAAATGAGGAGTGGGAGCCTTCAGCCACCGCCCTCCGGTTTCTCCACAGAAATGATGACGCATGTGCAGCGGCTGTGTTTAGATGCTTTGCCTGTGAAGAAACCAGGGCCAGAGAAGCCCGAGGTAGGTCGTCCTGCTGAGCCGAAGGGAAATGGACGGTTTGCACACCGCGATGTCTGTGGCAGCGTCAGTCAATCTATGTGCCCCCCGAGCGTTCTGTTCCTGGCCATCCTGGAACAAGTAAGAGGAGCGTGGCCTCTTGGTGAGCTCGTCCCTGGCGTGCATGGCCTGCCCTCCCCTCCCGGTGCCACCTGCCAGTCTCTGTGGTACGCTGAGGCATGCACTGCTACCCAGGCCGTGGACAGCCCTGGCCTAGATAAAACATAAATGCCCGTGGCCTGCTGGCCAGGCTGCCTTCCTGGGGACGTCTCTTGGCCGGAGAATGAACCTGCAGATAGCATGGGTGGGGTCCGGGGGTGGGGGATGTGGTTTGAAATAGCTCCTATATTCCAAACTCTGGTTTGGCTTTTCCTTCTGTTGGAATTAGAACTGCGTGTATCACATCAAGACAGCCCGTGCTGATTTAAAGCCACGGCGTTTTTACCCGGCCAGAATCCGAGGAAGGACCGAGCCCTGCGGGTCCACTCAGGAGCAGGACCCAGAGTGGCAGCAAACCGCCTGACGGCGTGCTTGGCCTCAGCACCCCTCGCCCTACACCCTCTGGTCTAGGGGCCTTTGGGTTTCGCTGCTGCTGCTAACTAGGTCTGCACTATCACAATTAGAAAAGGTGTACAGTGCAAGTCCCCCCCCAGCCTCTGTTCCCCAGCCCCGAGCTCCCTCCCTGGGATGAGCAGAGTGCACGCTTCATCAGGCAGCCTCCCTGGACTCCACACACTTTCAGCAGACGGGTCGAAAATTCCCTTCGTGCAAATGTGCAGGGTTGTTACTTGACTTTGTTCACTTAATCTCTTCTTTAGACACTTGGGAGTCTTTTGGAGTGACTTCTGGGTACAATCCCGATATACACGGGGATGTAGGGGGCATCTTGGGGTGGGGGGGGTCTTTGCCCTGGAGCATGGCCTGGGGCAGGATCTGGGAGTCATGGATTCACTGGCTCCTTCATCTTGCCTCACCCCCCACACTGCTGCTGATTTCTTAATTCTTTCCACTTAGTTTTTAACACTAGCTTTGTTCGACTGTGGCCCACATGTTGGTGTTGACCAGCAGTCAGGGTTACATGAGGGAGGGCTCAGGGAAATGGAAGGCACTGTCTTCACTCTTGTCCTGTGACCTGACCTGAAATGGCCGTGCCTGGACGGCCTTGCATTGACAAGCTGCCATTCAGGGAGCACCCACTTTGTGTCGGGCCTCTGAGCTGCCGCCACCCATTTGTGCCACATCCGAGCAGGTGGCGAGCGCTCCTCACATTGCAGGCGCCACTCCCCACCCACCCGGGCCCGTGGGGCTCCGCAGCTCTGGCCCGTTGCTCCGGCCCACATTCCCTGCACAGTCAGCTTGAGATCCACACACAAGGCTCACCCCTTGCTGTGCCCCTGGGGAGGCAGGGGGAGCCTTTGTGCTCAGGTCAGCTCCAGCTCAGGGCCCAGCCAACAGTGGGAAGCAAGTGGGGCAGACTCACAGCGACGCAGCGCACCGGCCCGCTTCCTCGACCCCCCTGGCGCCCTCACATCCGTAACCTATTTTCCCTTTCCATTTAGGGAACATGTCCAGCCGAGTCAAGAACGCGGAGAGGTCAGTGTGGTACCTGTTCCTCATCTAATTGCCATCCCTCCCTTCCTAAACGCTTCCCTGCGACTCCCTCTGTGGTAGCATCTGCTCACTTTTTTGCAGCAGGAAGCGAGGCCAGGTTGTGTCATCCCGTTGTGTTTTCCAGGGCCTGGGCTCTGGGGAGGACAGTGGCAGGACAGGGGCGACCCCGAACGAGACTAGAGCTGCTGGGCGGGGGCTTCTCCCAGAGCCAGAACCCCAGGTGGCCCCGCTGGCTGCATCCTCTGGCTGTTCCTGGCCATCAGTTGAAGTTCTGCATCCTTTTCCCTCTGATTCAGGAGCAGTTTGGAGTGGGCAGCTGAACAGCTGCCGACCACTTTCAGAAATGCCAAACTCCCCGAAACTGACAAACAGGCAGACTGACAGGCCCGGCTCCTAGCTCCTCTTGGACAGCAGGAGGGTTTCTCCCCCTGGATGTTTCTCCCAAAGATGCTCTTTAGGTGGCATTTATTCGTGCACAAGCGGGAGCTAAGAAAAGTCACTTGGCACCTCTCGTGTTCAAAATTCAAGGAAAACCTATGGGGGAATTGATTTTAATAAGTGTCTCAGTTAATTAGACAAGGGATCGCCCCCAAAAAAGTAATTAATGGGAGCTGCCTCTGTGCAAGGAGAAGGTCTGCTTTTTTTGCTTGGGTGCTGGCGGCTTCCTCGAACGGGTCTGGAAGCTGTGAGATGCCAGCCTCTTTGGAGATGGTGGCTGTCACTTCTGCCCAGGCTTGCAGCCCCTTTGACAGAACCTCTGGTCACCATGGGAAGGTAGAAATGGTTCTTAAGGCCTAAGAGATTTTGCACCCTGTGCCAGTAACTCTCTCTAGGGGATGAATCTCTTGATTAATGGACTCCAAATTTGTCCTCCCAGAACCCTTTTGCCCTGTTTTTGGGGGGCACCAGATTTCACCTTTGATGTTTTTTTTTTTACCATCCTTCTGCTAAGATCTCTAAACACTCTATAGCTCTCTTCCTCTCTGTTCCACCCCCACCCCCAAAACAAACAAACAAACAAAAAACAGGGTCCTGATGGAAAATTCTGCCTGGGAGTGTTCCCAGGCCCCGCAGGATTCGGAGACACCAGGAGTACAGGTCTAGGGAGGAGCATGCAGCAGAAACCAGCAGGGGCTGGGTTCCTCCCACTCAGCTGCATTTCTGATGGTCGTGGACAGCCTCCAGAACCCATGTGCAGGAGGGTCCGCCGTCCTGCTGAGTGGGGGCAGCTTCTCCCCCCATGGCGGAACCCTTCCTCCCAGCTTAGAGGCTGGAAGAGATGGGAGTGGGTGGCTTACCTTTGCCAAGTGCGCACGTTGGGATAGCGTGTGTCCCAGCTCTGAGAGGCTCTTAGGCTTTGGCAGGGCCTTGCCGTTCCGAGCGTTTCCTATGTGTGCAGGGCGGGCCCCGCAACAGAGCGGACAGAGAGCTAATGGTGCACACTTCCTTTCCAGTGGCCAGACTGAAGGCACCGTTCCTCAAAATTGAAGACGAGAGCCGGTGAGTGGGGCCTCCTCCCTCTCCTCTCACCCCTACCAGGCCACACGGAAGAGAGGTCCTAAGCTGACGTGGGGTCATGGAGCCCCTCAGCCCCGTAGCTTTGTCTTCCCAGAAGCCGCTTTCTTGCCCTTTCGTGGAGAAGTCTCGCACGGACTGGGAGGAGGAGCCCCTGAGGGCGGCGTGGCCTGGCTGGCACTCCCCTCGGCCACGAGTCAGAGGTTGATGATCCCGGGTGTGAATCACCTCCTTTTAATGCGCTGCTCTGATGAGCTCGTGCAGTCCCATGCAGGCTCGTTATCTCTCCACGCCTACTCCTCGCTGGGCGCTGACACTTGCTGTCGGATCGTTCTGGACCCAGTGCAGAGCCAGCCCAGCAGTCCTGGCTGCAGTGAGAGTGCTGGGGTGCTGCTGGGGCTCCCTCGCGCCCCAGGAAGCCCTTCTGTTTTGCTGGGCAGAACCCTCTTCTGGTACTTGGTCCTCGTGACAGCCCTCGGTGGGAAAGAGGCCACTCTCTTCCTCGTGGGGAAACTGAGGTCAGAGGAATTAGGGATTTGCACCAGCTGTTTTACTACTGAAGCTTAGCCGAGGCTAGAACCCAGGTGTTGCAACCGTCCTGCCTGGTGCCCTCTCCACTCGGCCCGTGCACCGTGAGGGTCCCTTCCGTCTGGGGCAGGGAGGCCGTGTCGACGATCACCTGATGAGCTCGCTCTTGGCCACCTGGGTTATCACTGACTCTTCAGTGAGTGCTAGATCAAAAGGCCACGTGACTCTGTAATGATCTCAGAACGTTTTTGGAAAGAGAAAAGGCCCATGTGTACCCAGCAGAGAGTCCGGGACCAGAATTTTCTGGGCCCCTCACCGTCACGCAGGGCAGCTAAAGGACCCAGCCCCATGAGCCTGGCATTCTGCCCATCCTCCAGGTGGCCCTGACTTGCCTTCTCGGTCCCTGTACACACTACAGAGTTGCCTTTGGTGGCCCAAGAATGAGTGTCACAAACATGAGTGGTGATGAGATGCTGTCTTCTCCAGTTCCGGTGGGATGGAGCCCATGTCCGTCCATCGCAGCCTCTTTCCAACCAGTTAAATACAAGTAGGCGTGACTCACACACAGCAGCTGAGAGAGCCCGCCAGAGCCTCCGGGTCTCTCCCTGCCCGTGTCAGGCACAGGTGATGCCACAGTCACCGGAGGAGGGTACTCGTACTTGGGTGCCCCTAGTGTGAGAGGCAGCAGAAGAGATTCGAGTGGAGCTGAGTTTTCCGGTGATCTTTTGCGTGCTGTTCTGAGACAGGTGCTCTTCAAAGCCTGATAGCCTTACCGCCCTCACATTCCAGCCTCCTAAGCAGAAACAAAACAACATGGAAGAGAAAGAAATGGAGTACCAGGGCTGTGGAGCGCACCCCCTTGTGTTCAAGGATCATGTATCCTTGATCCTTGGTCAAGGACCTTGCATGCGGGCAAGCTGGGGCCGACCACAACCCGCCCAGTTTGGGCCTGACTGCAGAACCCTCACTGCACCTCTCTGTTCAGAATACTCCCTGCGGAGGGAGCAAAGGAGCAGCGCAGAGCAAACGCGCCGCTTTTAATGGAGCGGGAAAATCACCGCTCTGGCTTGAACACTCGTCCATTTAGATTCTGTGAGGCTGGAGTCCTCAAAGGTTGTTTCAGGGTCAAGAAACAAAATGGAAGTGTGGGAAAAACTAGCTCAGGAGTCGGGAGGCATGGCTTCTGGCCTGGCCTTGGCCACATACTGGCTGTGAGCCCTTGGGTGAGTTCCAGAACCTTTCGGGCTTTCTTCACTCCACGTGTTTCACTCAGCTCGGGGTGGCTACAGGACTCAGGTGCAGCCACGAGTATGAACAGGCTTAGAAAGTAGACGGGGAGAGCCTAAGTGTGAGTTTAGCCTCGCAGGGCTGATGAGAGTTGTTTCAGAACCCGGAAGGTGTGCGGGTGAGCGTCCCCTCCATCAGGGTTGGAACTCGAGGGGGTTGGGCTGGCCCCCCTTCCTCCTCCTTTTCCTTCTGCACGATAGTCAAAGTGGAAGTTTTCTGTGTTTCAGGAAGTTTCGTCCTTTCCACCATCAGTTTAAATCCTTTCCAGAAATTTCTTTTCTGGGACCCAAAGATGCAAGTCCCTTTGAGGCCCCGACGACCCCAGGCAGCTCACACCGTACCAGGTGGGTCTTTCTGGTCCCTGAATAACAAGGGCTGGTCACAGGCCGGAGTCCTTCCCTCGGGGGCCTGCTGGTCGGATTGGGAATGGCCATGTGTTGTCTCCGTATGTGAAGTCTGTTCTGGGAACTTAGCCCAGAGAAGAGACGAGGAGTATTCATCTGTTTGATTTGGTGCTCTCCATTCCCGCTGAAGAATCTGACTTGTGTCCAGAGGACAGTAGTCTTGTTTCTGAAACTCGAATCTGTACACCACTTCATCAGAGTCCCCTGGGGTCCCATTAAAAACACAGGTTCCTGGCCCTGGCCAGGTGGCTCGGTTGGAGCGTCATCCATACACCAAAAGGTTGTGGGTTCAATCCCCTGTCCAGGCGTGTACAGGAGGCAACTGATCAAAGTTTCTCACATCGATGTCTCTCTCCCATCAGTGTTTCTCTTTCTCCCTTGTTCTCTCTTCAAAATCAGTAAACATCCTTGGGTGAGGATTTTTTTTAAATGCCAGTTCCTGGACCCCATATCACACATACAGCATCACAGTCTCTGATGATGGAGTCCCAAAAGCTGCATCGTCTCAAGCTCCCTGGGTGACTTGGTGTACATCAGCATTTGAGGCCTTTGGGCTAAATATAAGGGGTAACCAAGGGGCAGGGGACCTTAGTCATTTAGGCATTGTGTGGCCTGCAGTGGCTTATGGGCTTGGTGTTCCTACTCTGCAGATGTGTGAAGCGTGAACCTTCACTAACCAAAGCGCAGAAGGAACGGGGCTCAGTTGATGGACCAGATGCCTTCCCAGGCCCTGTCTAAGTTCTGGGCCACGTGGTTAGTTCATAGACCAGACAACAGGCAGAGCAGACTCAGCCGGCGAGGTTCCCAGCCACGGAGGCCGGCGGGTGCCCCAGCAGATGAAGGCGGCAGGATCAGGAAGTAGTGCAAATGGGAGGGAAAACAGAAGGGGCCGTGGCAATAGGTGGAGGGGAGGAAGAGGAGAACCAGCTGAGGCTAAGTCCAAGTGCCCTTCACACCTTTCCTAGAAGGTGCAAAGGTACCGGAGAGAGCCAGCCAAGGGCCACGGGCTGTAGGTGGTGCTGTGCCTTGGATGGCCGCGGAGGGGCGGAGAAGGGATGAAGGGAAGGCGGTGAGGCTTTGGTATCTGCTCCTGAGGAGAATAGAGAGGATGTTGGCCAGGTTCCACGTGCATGTAAAATCAGTGGGAGGAAATGTTTAATTTTTTAAATTTAAAAATTATTATTTTGGTTCAAAATTCAAGCATTACAAAGGGTTTAAAGCCTCCCACACCCGCCCTCTAAGCTCCAGGCCGTGGGCCTCTCTCCAGAGAGGGTTTCCGTGCCCTGTGCCCCCTCTTCTCACACAGAAAGCGACTCAAGATCCACTGGGCTGGGTCCTGCCTTTGCCACTTACCGCATCTTAGATTACTTTCCTGTTAGCACCTAAGAGCGTCCTCACTCCCTCGGATGGCTGCAGGGCGCTCCATCTCACTGGTCTATTACTGATGGACGCAGAGATTACTTTCAGGCTTTCGCTTTTATAAAGAAGGCTGCAATGAATAATAGTCATGTTCAAGTATGTTTGCGGAATAAATTCCTAAAAGTGGAAATACTGGGTCAAAGGGTGCCTGCCTTTCTAATTTTGCAGCCAAATTGCTTTTCATGGAGGTGACGCCAGCAAACGCTGACCCACCCACCCACCCACCCACTCGGGAGCCAGCCTGTGGCCCCGCCCCCGTGGCTCCTCCTGAGAGCTGTGGGACTTGACCTAGGCCAGTCTGCTGGATGGAAAACCATATCTCTGTAATTAGAATCTTTATTTTCTCTCATCACGAATGAGGCTCCGTCTGTGTTGATCATTTGAGTTTCTGTGTGCACCTTCTGCATGGCGTTTGCCCGTCTCTCTCTTCAGTTATGGGCGGTCACTCCTTGTGGGTTTGTAAGGAGCCCTTTTCCGTGTCTGTGTTTGTGCAGACCGTCCCCTGTTGGTGGTTTCTCTTTTAACTTCGCTTGTTTTCTGCCGGACGTACATTTTTTAAAACCGCGTGTAGTTTTTGTTTTCAGGGGGTTTGTGTCCTACTTAGAAAGTCCTCAAAGGGGACTGACTGGGAGGTGTTGAGTTTGCTTGGACACCCAGTAGCAACTGGCCTACAGGCCGTTTGAAGTCTGGGACTAGAACTCAAATGAGAGGTCGGGTTGGAGGAAGAGATTGGAAAGTCCTTGGGGACAGGGCAGCTGTGCAGGGGACAGGTAAGCATGAGGGAGGGGACAGACTGAACCGGGGGAGGGGACATGTCACGTGGAGGAGGTCGAGGGCAGCAGTCCCCTCACTGCTTGTTGAGGCCTTTGCCCTTTCGTGGGGCAGGTCGGACGTGCAGGGCTGGAATTGCCTTACAAAGGAGTCTTGCCACCACCCACGGCCACGCGTTCTCCCCTGTGGTTTGGGGGGTGTGGGCAAGGAAAGGACGGAGCTGGGACAGGGTGCCCTGGGAGGTCTCGTCTTCCATGTGGCCTCTCCTGCGGCCCTCGGACAAGCGGTGCCAGGTGTGGCGGGCCTGCCTGTGCCGGCCCAGCCCCGTGGCCCAAGCTCCAGGCCCTGGAGCAGCAGTTCCTTTCTGAGGGCCCTGGCAGTGACGGCTTTCTCCCACCCTGTTCCCTCCCCAGGGAGCCCAAGGACCAGGAGGCAGGCCCACGGCCCGCCGCCGCCCGCGCCCCCGCGCGCAGGAGGAGGAAGGGTTACTGTGAGCGCTGCCACGAGGCCTTCGAGGAGCTCCATGGGGTGAGCCCCTCCCGCCCAGCGGTCGCCCGGACTGCCCCGAGAGGGCCTTTCCCTCCCAGCTCTCCCTGGCGAGGCTGGAAGGTCTGCTGGCACCCTGCGCTGGCCTTGTCTAACATCCTGTGCCTCCTCTCGCCCCCGGGCAGCATCTCCAGAGTGCCCAGCACCAGGGCTTTGCCCGAGAAGCCCACCCGTACGCGGAAGTCGATCGCATCATCACCCAGCTCAGCCACAGCTTCGTGGACATCCCCTGCCAGGCCAGCCTCCCCAGGTGAGTGCCTCGGCACAGCCTGCCCAGGGTGGCGGGCCTGGCCACGCCCTCCCTCTTCTGCCCTCTCTAGGTGTGGGGGAGCCCTCGGGTTGGCCGGCACGAACCAGGCTGTAGCATTTTTCCCTTTCCTCACCTTTCTTTCCCGTCATCTTCTGTTTTGCTCGGTTTAGAGATGCGGGGATGCGAAAGGCCTCCATTTGTAGCTTTAGCCAATTGGAACCGGACCCAGAGTGGGGCGCTGCTCCCTTCCTAACACGTGGGTGTGGCCACAGTTGTGGGGGCGGAGAGAACCTCCAGCATTTGTACTCCTGGGCACGTGTCTGGTCATTGAGGCCGTCTGGCCTAATAGAAGCCTGGAGGGGGGATTCCTGGGTCTCTCTACCAGGTGGGTGAAGAGCCGAGTCTTTCTGCCCCTCTGGAAGTCACCCCCGGAAAGAAGGGCTGCGGGTGCGTCAGTGGAATTCCAGGGCCCTGAGCTCCCATCCAGGCGCTGTGGCTTCACCTCCCAGCCCACGTCTCCTCGGGCCTCACTTCCTGAGCCGAGCTTGGGCCGCCCGGCCCTGCTTCTGCTGCTTCTTCCGGCCGCCAAAGGGCAGAGCCTCCTCTGTGAAGTTATTAAATGGAACAGCCTCTAACCTGTTCCTCTGGCCAGCCCTGACCACAGGCCGCAGAGCCTAGAGGCTCAGAAGGCACTGGCCACTGCCACAGGGTCCAACCCAAAGACCAGGCGTTTCACGGGGCCCCAGAGGGGGCAGGTGTCCTCATCACCCGGCAGGCTGCAAAAGTAGCACCATGCATGCCCCGTCACCCACCCTGCCCCCGGCCCGGCCCGGCCCAACAGGGTCCCAGCTTACTGCCTGCTTTGCAGTTGAGCCCTGTGGCCCAAAGGGTGTTTCTGTCCCCACAGGCAGCAGCCAGGCTCCCCAGCTTCGGACCCTGACCTCCTGTGTCCTGAGATGCTGTCTCCCAGCCAGCCTGCCTGTAACAGGACGTCATCTCCCAGGACAAGGGAGGAAGATGACCACCTGGCCCCAGGCAGCCCACAACAGGACAGGGCGGTGGAGGGCATGAAGGCACCAGCCAAATATGTGGGGGCTGGTGCGGTACCTGGACCAGCAACAAGATGCCAAGACCTGGGGGTGTCAGCTGATGCCACTGTGGACTCCCCAGGGACACTGGTGTCCAGGAGCCCTACTTGCCAGTGCCTTCCGACCAGCTGCGGTTTTGTGGACCTCTCCTCTGGCCCGGACCCAGCCCGTGTTGGTCACAAGCGGAAGGTTCATTTCCCCGGTGGCAATGCCGAGAAGAGGCCAGGGGTCTCCTGGCCACAGGCTTCATCCTTTGTCCCAAGAGCCCTCAGCCCCTGTGGCACCTGGACAACCGATGGCAGGCAGCTCTTCTCCCTTCCCCTTCCAGGCCATGAGTCCAGCCCTCTGACCTCCGTCCTGCCCTCGTGCCCCCCACAGACCAGCCTCTCGCTCCCAGACCCCTTCCCCTGGCAGCTCACAGATAGGCCAGCCGAGCTCTGGGCCACACCGGCCCCGTGGCCTGGGCGAGGATACTCCCCAGGTTCTGAGGATTCTGAGTGTGCGGCCTCTAGCCCTGTCTCTCAGCAGACTGACCAGCCTCCCAGCTGCTCTGCAGCTGCAGGCCAGCTGGCAGCCCACCTGCACTCAGCTGCAGGCACGTAGCCCTCAGGAGGGCCTTCGGAGAGCCAGGCTACCTCTCTCCTCAGCCCTCTGCCAGCTGGTGGGGGAGCCAGCCTCTCCTGGCCCCCTGCCTCCCCATCTCCCGGCACCAGCAGCAAACTGCTCTTGTGTGTCACTCAGGGCAAGAAGCCCTTCACGGGGCCAGACGGCTTCTGGCTGGAGGGCCAGGTGTGCAGATACGAGTTACACCTCTCCGACTGCTGCACACCCAGCCGGGGCAGAACAGACACACAGAGGAGGCGCAGCGCCCCGGGGCCTCTCCACCAGAGCCAGGAGCCTGGGGCCGGGCCTTTGAAGTCCCAAGTGAACAGCTGTGGCCACGGCCAAGCTCTGGGCTGGACAGACCCAGTCCTCCTGCCCACCCAGTGTTCAGGTGAGACCAAGGGAGTGTGGGCTTAGGGACTGCCCTCTCCTACCCCTGCCTCCAGCCGCGTTTCTGACTGGGCAGGGATCTGCAATGGGCTTGTCCAGCCATGGCCAGCTGCCTACTTGCCAGGAGGCAAAGGCAAGCTTGGCATAGGAAGGGATGACAGAGAAGCTGGAGCAGCGGGAACCCTGGCCTGGCTTCCTGTCCCTCCGCAGGCACTTGCCTCTTTGCAGTGCCCAGGGTTAGTTAGTGTTCCCTACCCCCACCCCAGCCTCCTTTCCCACAAGCATGTGGCGCTCTCCTGCCTTCTGCAGTGCCTGTGTGTGTCCCCTCCCCCAGCCCCCCACGCTGTGCACACAGATCCTCAGGAACATATGAAGCAGAGGAGGGGCTCAGCGGTTGCACTCACAGAGCTCCCTCCCCCCGCACTTAGTGGGGGCCCAGCACTGACCTTGCCCCTGAGCCCAAGATGTGGCCAGGTCCCTGTCTGGGGACAGACCCCTCTCTGCTCTTTCCTGCCTCAGTCTGGGCCGCCCACCTGGGGCTCTGTTCCAGGGTCAGCAGCTCCCTGGCCAGCTTCTCCATCACCCTCTTTACCCCTCCTCTCTCCCTCCTTCCCTGAGGACCTCCCCCCATTTCCCTCAGCCAAGCCATTAATCTGGAGACAGAGATGGGTTTGCTATCGATTCTTTGGCCACTTTTTTTTTTATTACATTTTGTACTGTGGTTCTTCTCACCCTTCTCTGCCTCTGTGTGTTTGTCTCTTTAAATGTTGAAGCTACCAGAAGCCTGGTGCTATTCTGTTCCCATTTTGGAGGCAGAAAGGGGGGCCTAGCTGCGGGTGAGGACCTGAGTTGTTAGTTTGGAAATAGAGCAACTGTGTGCACAGCCCTCACGGAGGTCTTGTTTGGCCTTTTTATGCTATTCCTGTTAAATTTCACAATTAATCTTGGTTCAGAAACAGTAAATAAATTTGTTATTAACAAATAGCAAAGAGATGTGGCTGGAAAACAGGATCAGGCCTTCCTCTGCCCCCCAGTGACCCGAGGCCGTGCTGAGGGCCCAGTGGACAGAATAGCTGTCCAGCAGCCACAACCCCCCGCCCCCCAGAGGCCTGGTCCCTGAGGGCTGAGGGCAGCTGGGGCTGCGTCTGTCCAGTCTCCTCAGGTCACTCGCCTGGCTCTGCTGTCCGAGTGGTCTGCTGTGGAGGACGCGCCCACCGCCCACTGCCAAGGAAACTCCTTTGCTCTTAATCTGACCCTGCTGAGGGCCTTGTCCCCTTCCCTGGGCCCCAGACAATGGCTTCCTTCTGGTCCCTGATGTGACATGTGGGGATGCCTTGCCCCCAGGGCCTGTCCCACGACACTGCTGCTCTGGATGGGAAGTCCCCCCACCTCCGTCTCAGACCTTGTCTCCGATGCCCTCACATGCTGCCCACTCTGACCACACTCCAGGTTCTGACACCCTTGTTGCCATCTGCCCAGGACCTCACATCCAGCTGTGTGGCCTTCCCCTCCCATCTCCACAATCTTGACCTTGGAGGTCACATCTCAGCCAGGTCTCTATTTCAGCCTCCAGGATATAAATTTAGAGGGGACTCAGGACAGAGGGGTACTATTTGACACATTGGGCCCCTCAGTGGCTCCTTGACATGGGAACTATCCTTTGACTCCCTCCCTCTCAGCCAGTGACCTTCACTCAGACTCTGCAGGCACTGCCTCATCCTGCTCTCAGCCCCTCTCCCACACCTGACTCAAAGGAAGCAGTGTCCTCTAACTCCCCCCCATCCCCCCACCAGTCAGGATGTGCCTGCGCTCTCCAGCCCACCCCAGCCACTCTGGCCAGTCCGGCCAATCAGATTGGCCACCTTGCTTTCCCTCTGCCCGACAGCTCCATCCTGGAAGACACTTGCATCGATCCAGGAGCTTGAGGAACGCTCCCTCCTGTTCTCCGGCTACGTCTTGGTCTGTGGCCACAGCCTCCTCGTCTGCACCTCCTTCCCCCCCACACCTCCATCGTGGAAACACTGCTGTTGTCCATCCCAAGGTCCTTGGCTAACCTGCTCATTTCCAAAGTCGGGTTCCTCTTCTCCTTTCCTACCTTCTCGAAACCTTGCTCCCGCTCCCAGTGGCCCCAGAGCAGCCTGGGTCCCCTTCTTACCAAGTGCGCTCGCTCCCTCATGCAGCACGGGCCTGAGGTGGCTGCCCTGGGTCATCCCCAGGGCTCTAATGAGCCCTCCGCCCTCACTGCTTCCCCAGACGAGGGTCTGGGCCCCTTGTTCTCCCTGTGGACCCTGGCTCTTTCACTTCTCCAAGTTTGATCTGGATTGGTAGCTCCACCCATGGCCACCTTCTGAATCCTGATCTTCGCCTGTGCTGGGTGGGAGGGCAGGAGATCTGGCCACCACCCCAACCCACACTGGGACTTTGGGCGAGTCCCTTTACCACTCTGAGCCTCGGTTTCCTTACCTAAGTGAGGAGCTTGGATGAGATGATTTCAAAGGTTTTTCCAATAATAAAATGCCATGACCTCCCACAAAGCCCTTGTGCCCTTCCTGTCCCGCTTGTCACCACTGACCAGCTACCTGGGACCTCATTCCTGGTCTGAGACTGGCTCCTGCTCCCCATTGTCACGTCTTTCCCGCATTCTCCAACTCCCGTCCCTTCGGCCACTCCGACCTGTCGCAGCCCCCCACTCCCATTCGTGCTCCCTGCTGACTGTCCCCCCATTACACACACCCAGCTCCCTGGTACTCTGTGCCATGACCCCACCCGCACCCCCTCCAGCCAGGCTGACCCCCTCGTCTCTGGCCATGAGTCTTGCTGTTGGTCCCTGATCTGGAATGCCCCACTCTTCAGGTTTATGTTCCATATTCTCCATGAACCCTGTAGGCCAGAGAGGCCTGAGTTCAAATCTGGGCCCTGCCACTTTGACCTTTGGCAAACTCTTGAAACACAGTTTTCTTACCTTGGTCCCACACCAGCCCATCCTGGACCCCGTGCAGGGCCCTGGATGGAAGAACTGACTGAGAGGCACGAAGAACTGCAGGGGTGGGAGGCCCCAGACCTCCTGGTGGTGCAAGCTCCTGAGGGGAACTGGGGACCAGAGCCTAACGGCTCCAACAGGAGTGACCCTGCAGGTGACATCATGACCGAAACAGGGGCTGCCAGCCTCTAATTTTTAGAGTTCTCAGGCCTCCTCTTGGGGGAAACAAGCAGTGGGGCAGAAGGACCAAAGGAGCCCATCGTCACAGTGGGGTTGGGGCAGGATCCCCCTGGTGCCCCTGTATGGGGAAAGGCTGTCTCCACAGCCCCCAACCTCAGGAGGGAAGGCGGGTGAAGGAATCAGGCTCCTGGCTTAGGGGACTCGTGCAGCTTGTAGCAGGGGTGACACGGAAGGCACGATGGGGGCCTGGGGCTGAGGAGTGGGATGTGGTCGGGGGAGGGTCAAGATGCCCAGCTAGACCTGCTTAGAGCTGGGGAGCCCAGGAAAACAAGCAACTCTTGGGGGCCCAGAATGCCATCAGAGGAAAGTCACTCTGGGGGGGGGGTCCAAGAAGGTTTCCCCAACAAGAAACCCAAGGAACCAGG
>VMDR010008493.1:0-36470 GCA_007922815.1 Macrotus californicus | reverse complement strand
GATACATTCTTAATATCCTGTAATTTTTTTCTAGTGGGCTAGGCTTCTAGTTAGATTCTTTGTTTATTTAATGATTACACAGTCAAATATTTATACTGTATATTTATTTGAAATTACTGTAACTCAACAGCTATTTTTTAAGTAACTCCCATTTGCTAGATGTTGATGATAGGGACACCTTCAAGAGGCACACATTCTAGCAGAGTCAGCAGATTGGGTCATGGTGAACACTGGTTGTGAACAGGTGCTGTGGGCTATGAACTGTGCCTTCAGTGCAAAGAGAGGGAGTAATTCATTCTGCCTAGGGGTAGGAAGAAGTCATAGAAGGCTTTACTGAAGAGGTGACATTTATATTGGATCTATTGGAAAGATGTTAACTTTCTTGATATTTTCTGGGAATGATAAGCTATTTATGAGATTGTAGCACAGACTGCATGAAAGCAGCAATAAGATGTAAAGTTTGGGGTGTCTTTGGTCCATCCAGGTGCAGATATTCACCAGGTAGCTGGAAGTTCAGGTCTAGAACTCAAGAGAAAAGGTTGGAGCTAGAGAGAATAGTTTGGAAATAGCAGCATATTTCATTCAAACCATGCAAACAAATAAGATGCCCAGGGAGAGGCTGTATGTAGAGAAGATCCAAGAGGAAAATCTCCCAATTAAAGGGTATGCAGAAGAAGTGGTAGTAATGAAAGGCACTGGAAGATAGTGGTCCTAGAGGTAGGAGAGGGAGTTGATAGTATGCCAGGGTTATAGAGAATGTCAGGAAGGAAGCTCAAGATGCTATAGAAATGGAACAATCAGAACAAGAAAGAGCATTTAGAAAGTAAAAATATAATAGTTGAAATTAAAAACATGAAGAGTTTGAAGGAAAAATTTACAAAATTTCCCATAAAGTAGAACAAAAAGACAATGAGATGGCAATTAAGATCAATCTAGGAGGTCCATATAAATGATAGGAGTTCTAGAAAGAGAAATTAAAATACAGGGGAGGAAATTTATTTTAAAAACAATATAGGAGCACTTATTGGAACTAAAGGACATGAGCCTCCAGATTAATAGGATTCACCATGTGCCTTAGACCAGTGTTTGAAAAAAGTACTTACACCAAAGTGCTTCATGACATTTCAGAAAAGATCCTACAAGCTTTTAGAAACAAACAAACAAAAACATTATATTCCTCAGTTGCAATATTAGAAAGTATATGAGCAGTGGAGCAATGCCTTCTAAAATCTGAGTAAAAAATATTTTTTTCCTAGAATTCTTTACCCAAGCTGTCAATTCAGTGGGAGCATAGTTTGAAATCATTTTCATCCTTGCAAAGCAGCAAAAAATAATTCACTTCCTATGCACCCTTTCTCAGAAAATTACCAGAGTGGAGTACTCATAAAAATGAAGAGGTAGAAAAAGAAAGAAGACCTGAAACGCAGCCCTGGCCAGTGTGGCTCAGTTGGTTGGAACTCTGTTTCACGAACTAAAAGGTCACAGGTTCAATTCCCAGCCAGGGCACATGCCTAAATTGTAGGTTCAGGATGCATAGGAGGCAACCAATGGATGTTTCTTTCCTTTCCTGCACCTCTAAAATCAATAAACATGTCCTCACAAAGATGCATTTTGATGTAGTACAGGAACTTTGAGGGAGTCACACCTCTTTTCTCAGTGGTTACATGATGACAGTAGTTAGAAGTTTTGAAAATAGATGGGCTTGGAACAGTTGCTACGGGGAGCAAGAAAAGGATCTGAGTCACTAGCAATAAGCAAAAGGACTGTTGAACAATATTCAGTATTGGGAGGAGGTTTGTAGGGAAGCCTGACAATTTCTTTTGCACCTTGTAGTAGGTTTTCAGAAATGAAGGTGCCTTTTCTGTCAGTCAACTTCTGTGCTATTTATCAGAGATGAAAAACGTTTTCTGAGATGCTCTGAAGATTTGTGTTTGCAATATAAACTGAATTGTGGTGAGCAAAGGATCTATTTATAGTGTTAGAATCTCTATGCTGGAAAGCTGAGGCTTTTAGCAATTTCATTTAATAAATCACATTTAGTAGTAAAAACTACAGACACACAAAGTGTAGAGTGACAGCTTCCAATGCACCTATAACCTAGAGTTTTTGAACCCTTGAATCTTGGCTCTTCAAGTCTTGATGAATTGAAAGTTGACTGATGAGTTAGATAGGAGGAAGGAACTACGGACAAAATGGAGTGCTAGTATCCTAAAGAAAAGAGGAAAGAAAGGAGGAAATGAGATAGATTAAGTGCTGGGAAGAGCTTGGTCTTTCAGGAGACTGAGGACAGCTCTGTTCTCTGACTCAAGTGTGTCAACCATGTTTCCTAGCATAACAGAAATGTGGGGATAGGCTACCCCTAGCAGTAAAGTAGATGCATGCAAACTGCCACCCCCATTGTACTGGCATGTAAATATTTAAAGATAATAACTATGACTATACACATGTCAATATGAGCAACCTCTTCATAACTTAGTATTTTAGCAACCCCCTAAGCGTTTGTGATTTCATTTGTCAAGAAAATAGTTATTTTATTATATTGTTTATTTGAATCTACTAAGCATGTAAATTTGGTCATCTCTGAACTAGACATCTCCTTGACTCTGACCTGTAGTCTAGAACTTCCCATGGATTTTAAAAAAATTAGAGGTGCCTACACCCTACCTGTAGAGATTGTGATTCATAATATTGAAAGATATCCTGGACCAGAGCATTGATTGCGTTTTGAAAAGTTCCTCAGATGACTTTTCCCCAGAGGACAAATATGTCACTCTTCAGAGAAATATAAAGGAACTGGAAGATGGCACAGTTCTCCTTAGGTGGTTTCTAACACGCACCAACGGTTGAGACTACCTTTGCTTCTAATTTGCTCTGCACACTGCATCCAGGTTTTCTCAGGTGCACATCATGTCATTTTTTTCCTTAAAAATATTCTTTCCTTGCCCTTCAGAATAAAATTAACATTTCTTCACATTGCTTTCATGGCCTTTCTAAATCTGACCCTATTATTGGTCAGAGTAGGCTTAGCTTATGCTGCAGGAACAACCCTTAAGATGTCTGTGGCTAAGACAACGGAAGTATGTTTCTTATTCCTACAGCATGTCCAGCATGGGCCAGTAGGGAGGTGCTGGCTTATTCAGGGACACAGTCTGCTCCATTGTCTCTCATGACTTCAGATCCATGTGGCAGAGAAGAGAAGCATGGGCATCTCACCCACTCTTCAATACACTGACCGGGAAGTGACGTCTACTCACAGCCTGTTGTCTAGAATAGTCACCTGGTCCTGCCTAACTGCAGAGTGACTGGCACATAGAAACTTCTGGGGACTGAGAAGGATATTAGTAAGCACTCTACCACAGACTGGTAATCTGCCTTTTTCAAAAAACTGAGGTGAAATTCATATAGCATAAAAATCATTAAAAATGTACAATTCAGTGGCATTAATTACATTCAAAATTTTGCACAACTCTCCAGTGTAGTTTCAGTACATTTTCATTGCCCCCAGACGAAACCCCATACCCATTTCTTCCTCACCCTGGCCTCTGGCCATCACTAATCTTTCTTTCTGTGTAGGTGAACCTATTTTGGATAGTTCATGTAAGTGAAACTGTCATGTAGGTGGTTCATGTAAGTGTTGAATGCAACATTTGACCTTTGTCTGACTTCTTTCACTTCCGCAGTATTTTCAGTGTTCGTCCACATTGCGGCATGTATCAGCACTTCATTCCCTTCTGTGACCAGATGATATTCTGCTATGTAAATACACTACATTTCGTCTGTAATGGACCCTGGGTTGTTTCTATGTTTTGGTTATTGTGAATAGTGCTTCTATGAACATTGGTGTATGGTGTCTGAACACCTGTTTCCAGCCTTTGTGGTATGTACCTAGGAGTAGAATTGCTGGGTCATATGCTAATTCTATGTTTCACTTTTTGAGGAACTGCCAAACTGGTTTCCACCTAATCTACCTTTTTAGCCTCTGTTACTGTAGTCAAATGAGGACCAGTCATTGATCTTAAAGCTAGTACTTCACTTTCATAGCTCAGGTGGTTCCTTTGGTTTTGAATTATTTCCCCTGCCTTTTCTATTTATTGAAATAGAAATTCTGACAATCATTTAAGTTTGGTTCCAACTCTTTCCCTCAATTTTCTCAGTAAGAATCTCTACTACTTCTGCAGATTCCTGTATTTCCTCCTCTTTATTTCTTTTTAAAAAATATTTTATTTGTTTATTTTTAGAGCAGGGGGAAGGGAGAGAGAAAGCAAGTGAGAGAAACAGCAATGTGTGGTTGCCTCTCACGTAACCCCAGCCAGGGACCTGGCCCACAACCCAGGCATGTGCCCTGACTGAGAATCATACTGGCGACCATTTAGTTTGCAGGCCGGTGCTCAATCCACTGAGCCAGCCACACCAGCCTCAGCATCTTCCTTATCTCTTTATACCACTTATTTTATTCTGACTTGTTGTTCACGCATACCTTCCTCACTAGATTTTAAAGTTGCTTGTAGGACTTATTTCTCTTTTACTTCCAATGATTCAAAAACAGTTCTTTTGCAGATATTTAATAAGTGCTTGAAACTAATATAATATGTTAACTCTAATTGAAAAGTAAAAATTTACTAAAATACGTATTTGTTTAGTGAATAAAGAAATGAATTAATAGCTACAGATATATAATCTTTTTCTTATTTGTTATAGGTTCATTTCTTGTTTTTGCGGTTAATCTAAAAAATGACTAGAAGATACTACATTCTCATAATTCTTATTTCAGGGATACCTGGGAAAAATTCAGTGAACTTAGTGTTAAGGGATAAATTATTCTTTAATCTAGAGATATTTGATTAGATATAAGACCAATGCCGTTGGAACAATGATTGGTAACTAGTTTCAAATCAGTAAATTATTAGACTTTAGCTTCTTCCAATCAAAATTTATCTTCAAGCTCATGAGACAAGGAAAAAGAACCATCAGTTAAATGGACAAGTGAGGAGACCTTCCAGCTTAGTGAGCTTTTCTGAGCCTGCTCTTGTCTCCTTTCCATTTAAAGAGCACCTAGCACCTCATTTTCTTCCAAGTCCAGCCCACCCAGCACCATCAGTCAAGCTATCCTAATACTTTCTTTAAATAAATAATAAATAGCCTGGTATTTGGAATAAAATCCCAAACAACATTACAGAGCAATAAAATAAATGGACCTAGGTCAGACTGAACCCTTTTCTAAGCTGGTTATAGAAGAAGAAGCTTGATTTTATATATCTTATCTTCCATGCACTTTGGAAGGGGACAGTGAAAGGCCATCCATGGTACTCAGGCAGGAAGTGGATTCTACAACACCGTGAAAAGGTGGGTGAGTGAAGCAGTGCAGTTCAGTCATCCTTTAAAACCAACACTTACAGTTTCGTTAAAATCCCAATTACAATACTTAGTAATCACTGAAGTCCAAGTGAGATTTGACAAAATTAATGTGTATTTTAAAGGATATGGTTCTTAGGATACTTGTTAATAACCCTGTAACGTATGTTAGTTATATCTGTCGGGTATTGGGTTAATTTTGCTCCTTAAATTCTCTGTAGATATAAATAAGACCTTTTTTTTTCTTATCCCAGTAGAGAATTATCAGGTTGTGAGAGAAAAACATCTGCTGTCTTGGTGTATATATATAGGTATATGCCAGAAATTTCTTACAGGTTTTCGTTGTCAGTCAAAACAGTAACAGAAGGCCCTATTCACTGGAGGGATTGTTTGAGGAAAAACATAAAAATTAGAAAGTTATTTACAAACAGATGTGGTATTTTATAACCACATGTGCATGTAACCAACATTACTTACTGAAGCTATTTTTTGGTCTGGAATTATGCATAGTAATATTCATAAGCAAACAAGGTAGCAATTCTGCTAATCCTACTAAAGGACTGTGGGTGGAGCGCAAACCCTTAGCCTCGTTCTGGAATGGGGATGCTTACCTTTTTTGAGATCAGGATCCCCTTTGAGAATTTGTGACGGGCTATAGACCTCTCCTCCCTGAAATGCATTATGTGCACATAAGAAATTTTGCATTCCATTTGAACGTCTCTGGAAGAATATACAAGAAACCACAGTGATTGCCTGTGAGAGGGGAGCTGGAGGGCAGGAGTGGGAAGGAAGACTTCCTTTTCTTTTGTATGTTCTTTTCTACTGTTTTCGAAGTTTTTAACCGGGAATAGATGTCATATATACTTATACTTACATTTATATTCAAGTCACAATGTCAAAAATTTTTACATGTACAGTTTGGATTCTGTGCATTTTACCCCCTATAATTTTTTACATTAAGTAACTTTTAATAGGCTATAGTATATTTTAATAGACTATAGGAATAACAATATAACAATTAAGCAGCTATTATGAATTATTTTACTTGATTATAATAGGTATAAATGTAGTCAATAGTTTCAGTGGCCTATTAGTGCTGTTATGTTTGTGTAACAAAACATTGCTGATTCCTCAATGATCTATTTTAATACCTTACTAAATTTTTTAAAACATTCACTTTAAGAATTTTTTTCTTTTTGGAGGTAGGCTGTAAACGTTGGACAGCCCAGATAAGTTGGACATTGTGAAGGAAAGAACTACCGTATATTTCAATTCAGATGTCTGCTTGGTTCCTTTGGGAAGCCTGTGTGAGTAGGTGGCCACAGTGGGGATTTCCTCCAAGGGAAAATTGGCATATGTAGAACTGACAGAATAAAGATAATTGAATTAATTTAGTATACTGTTTCTTAACCTTGGAGATTCTAATTTAGTGGGTCTGGTACTGGGGCCAGAATGTGTATTTCAGAAATCTGCGAGAAGATTCTGAACCAGGGATTTTGATTCCAGAACTAGTGAAGTAGTACATACCATGCTCTCCTGACTGCAAACATGAGTCTTAGGGACTCACACTACTCAGTTGCATCTGTGTGAATGTGAGCCCCGTTCGCCTTTTGAGGGCCTTGGAAAAGAGAGAAGGTCAAAGTCAAAAGGAGGGACGAAGTCATCCCTTTGCACTCCTGATAGCTATTTCAGGAGTCAGGGGATGACTCTGTCAGGGTATGCTGGGCTCCTGGAGGTTACAGATCAGAGGTGACGTATGCCCAAATCTTAAAGCTTATGGAAAACTTCAAGGGTGAGTACAGGTGCTTTAGAAATGAGGCTCTACGCAGATCCAGGGGAATGGAAAACAGGATTGGATTAAATAGTACTTGTTGAAGTTATGGATTAGTGATTAATAATTATTTTTAAAAAATGTTTTAGGATGATTTCAGTGTTTAGCATTTATGTTTAGCTATTTAAACAAAACATACTATTTTATTAAATTTTTTTAAAAACCCTGATATGTGGAAAAGTGTGACCTATAAAATTTAAAGGTTATCTGGGTTAACCAACCTTCCCTGCCTGTTGCCCACCTTAGAGAAGCTTGCTGTTTATATCATGAGGCATAAATAAGCCCCTTTAATGACGACATAGAATATTATAGGCAGAGTACTTTAGGAGGAAATAACTGCTTCATGATTGCTAGACCTGAGAACCTGAAAGACTAAACCGCTTTGTCCCTCAGAGGAAAAAAAAACATGCAAAAGAAAATCCATGAACCAGAAAACTCAAACTATCCACCATGCTTAAGTGCAGTATTTAAAATAGCAAGAGGAAGTAAAGCCCATCTCTGATGTCAAGAGCTATTTTGGTATATTAAAAAAAATAGTTGAATTCTAAGTCCCTCACAGTTAAAATATTACACAGACCCTCAGCTATAAAATGTGTTGCTAGGCATCTGTATGGAATAATAACCATGTAATCAGAATATGTTGTACTTCTCCACACAAAGAGAACCGAAGCTACTGTTTGTAAAGATTAGGAACCTTTCATTGCACTGACAGAAGACAGTGCAGAGGAAATGGCTCGGGGGTGGAGGGGACGTATGAGAGGATGAAAGGAACAGTATTCATACCATCCAAATTAGAGCCAGGATGTTTACACTCACATCTTGTCTTGGCTCTGTGTTGAGGGGACTGAATAAAGGGGACATGGGAAAGTGTATCTCTGAGATCCCTAAATTCAACACTACATATATCAAATTCCTCCCATAAGGACTTCTTATTTGCAGCAATCGCTACATGTCTCTGAATATATATTGTGATAAAGTCCAAAGCCAGTTGGTGCTAATTACCTCTTCCTCTTTTTTGTTGCTAGTATCCTTCCTAAAGCTGTTTGTTCATCCTGTTGCTTACAAGTCACATGCTCTCACAGGATTGTAACCTTATAGGGAGTGTTTTTATTTATTTCTCATGTACTGAGACCTATTTCATGCTGGGCACATAGGGTGTAATTATTAGCAAGACAAATCTGGTCCCTGTCCTCATAGAGCAGGGGTGTCAAACTCATTTTTACCGGGGGTCACATCAGCCTCACGGTTGCCTTCAAAGGGCTGAAATAATTTTAGGACTGTATAAATGTAACTACCCCTTAACTGTTAAGGAGTTGAAATTACATTCAGCCCTTTGAAGGCAACTGCCAGGCTGATGTGCCCCCCGGTCCCCCCCCCCCCAAATGAGTTTGCCCTAGAGCTTACATCTCCCTTAGTACTGTATACCGAGCTGGCTTTATTTGTTAAGTGATGTGGAAATTAGGTTAATGCAAATTGCTAAATTAGCACCATTTAAAAGAGTGTTAAAAACATTTCAAATGTCACTGTCTCTAATAAATCTTTGGCTAGTATTAAGATTAACACAGACATCAGTGGAGTTTGGATTAAAGACTGTATTTAGCAAACTTAAGAGGTGTTCTGATTTTCTGATAAAGCAGATCTAAGTGAGGTTTTTTGTAGGAATTACAAAAGTTCCATGCATAATTTGGAACTTTTGGAATTGGCAAACAAAAAGAACTATTTGTAACTCATTATTGCTGTCATATTACAGCTGCCAGAGATGAAAACAATTACTGTCCTGGGTCTGAACAGAGAAAATCTTGATGCGTTCTGTTATTTTAATAGTTTTGGAAATGGGAAACTTAACACATTGCGTACCGCTCACGAGTTTTCCCGTTTTTCACGTGCCATCTGTTATGGACCTTAGATGTCAATACACTGTCTTGTCCACATCAAATGAAGCGATCTCATTGGTGGAAACCGTGCAGGTCAATCTACGAAAAACTATATAATTGCATGAACCCATAAAGCATTGCAGTTACATTGTATTTTGATCATTCAAATAGTCTTGAAGTTCCTGGCGCTTTTAGAAATGTCCCCTCTCAGAAAAAGGAAGGAGACCAACGAAACTGATACACTTCCGGAAGGATTTAACGATAATTTATCAGATATTCCTAGTGAGATTGAAGATGTGGATGACTGTTTTGACGATTCTGGAGACGATCTGTAGTTATGATGATTTAAATAACGTGCAGTTTGCCCAAAAACGTGCGGTCCCTGGCGTATGTCTTAGAGATTTCTATGCGGTATGCAATGTGTTAAGAACCTCCCTGCAGAGTTTAGGGAGCTGCAGGTGGAATTACTAGGAGCATTGTTAAATTCTGTGGCTCATGTCCCCTAAAGAGTCTTGTATGTGAGTTCTCTTGTTGCACGTGGAGGGTAGAACAGCCTAAAATTGATGTTGGAGAAGATTAGAGAAGGCTAAGTCCTTGCAAATATGACCTCGGTCTCCTGAAGGATTTAAGCACTCCAATGAACTAGAGTAGAAACTCACTGCTGGATTTTGGAATGTGAAATACAACCTGCTCTAATTTGTCTAATTCCAAGTTGTCTCCTGTGTTTCCCGGTGTGCCTCAACAACAGCTGGAATCATGGGTTCCCTTAATGTAGACCAACCACTTTACCAAGAATTGATTTATTTGTCACATACGGACCACTGGGTCACACTGTATGTAAGGTCTTCTTCTAGAAAGGCCGGACATCCTTTGGCATCAATGTTACTGAGATAGAGTTAGTCCTAGTAATTCATGTTAATATCCCTTTTTGGCAAAGGAATAATAGACTATCAGTTTGGCTCTTGCCACTCTGTTTGATCATGAACAAGTTAAATTATTTCCAGGATATATCTTAAACTCTCCATTATTTTTGATGCTCGCCCTGCACCTGAGTAAATACCTCATTAGGATATGGGACAGTTGAATTAGCTTGGGCTTTTAAACATGTCTTGGCCTCAGAGCCAGTTAATGTTCATTCATATACATTTGTTCCTTCAAAGTGTAGCTAGGTTTGTGAAAGTCAATTTTGTGCGTTTCAATATCAGGTTCTATTTATAGTGATTTATGGGAGGAGAAATTGGGTTACATGGCTTCCTAATATCCCACTAAGTATGTATGGGTTTAGCTTTTAAGTGATGTGCATTATTCTTTTCCAAGTGGATCATTATACTGGGTTAAAAATTTCAGAATTCCACTAATAAATCACAGATTCTCACTGCTATGAGGTATTCTTTTGCTTATTATTTAATGTCCCCCTTTTCTAGTTTTCGGTTTTGCATGCTAATGGAGTATTTAGAACAAATTCTCCGAATGTCCTTCGAACTTTCCGTCCAGACCAGACTCTTTGCCACCCCAGAGCTGTCAGAGTGCCCCTGCTACTGCTGCGGTACCAAATGGAGTTTCTTTCAGTGTCTTTCTGGGTTTTGTAGGGCTCCCCGAGGCCGAGGGCTGGGAGAACGGGAAGAGCTCGTCGGTTTGTTTGAAGGCAGGCAGGCTGTCCGGGCAGCTTTTCCCAGACGCTCCCAGCTCCGTCTTTTCTTGCATACCAGCAGAGCCTCTTTTTTCCTTCAGTGATTGAAACCATCTGGACAGCAGGGAGGTCACGTGTGTATGAGAAAATGACATAAAGTTTTAGACCCCCTTGTGCTTTGCTCCAGGCCCAGACAATTCTTGGATGGATGGTGCCGCGGAGAGGACTGTTCAGTTTGAGGGCCAGCTACCCATCCTGCCCACCCCCCAGCTCCCATCTTCCTCTTCCCTGCGCCCCCCATCCCCGGCCCCGCCCCTCGCGCGCTCTCAGGGCGGCTTTCTTGTTGCTGGGGAGCACACCCCTCCGCCAGGCCCGGCAGCCCACCCCCTCTGTCTAGGGTGGAGGCACACCTCCTCCACGCCCCTTCACTCAAGTCTGCGCTCCCGCCCGGGTCTCTCTCTCCAGCCTGCCCGTGCGGATGCCTGCCGGCCACCCGCCCGCCCTCCAGGCGCAGCTCCTCCTCCGGGCTTCACGGCTTCTCACAGCGCCAGTCAAGCCCCGGTCAGTGGGGGAGCTCAGAGGTCAGTGCTTCGCCGCTGCCAGGCTTTCCCCACCCGCCTGCTTGCCGCTCTGCCTTTGCTCCTGGTCGGGTGGCGGACAGGAGGAGTGCCGGTTCCGGCTCTGCCCTGCCTGCAGCTGCAGCCCCAGCCGGTTTCCCGCTATTCACCACTCCTTTCTCCCGGCCGCAGTCCAGCTCCGTGAGTATTTGCATCCTGGCGCCCAGACTCTGGGGGACCTCTGTAGGCACCGAGGAGTAGGGCGGCTCGGGAGCTCCTCGGGCTGGAGGGGACTGCCTTCCCAGGTCCGGCAGCTCTGCGTTTCCGCCGGCTGCAGTTGGGGGTGGGGAACATCAGACGAGGGTCTGGGGAAGTGCAGAGTTGGGGTGTGC
Organism: Macrotus californicus; assembly: GCA_007922815.1. NCBI lineage: Eukaryota > Metazoa > Chordata > Mammalia > Chiroptera > Phyllostomidae > Macrotus > Macrotus californicus. The sequence continues at coordinate 24,834 of VMDR010008493.1, read as the reverse complement.
GAAGGGATGGCTGCAGTCTGGCTGGCCCTGGAAGTGGGCTCTTTCAGCTGCCTCATCCCCTGGACGTGCCCAAGCGGTGGTGGTGGCTTGTCTGCAGGCTTCTAAAAGCAAATACACGCGCGCACACACAGACACACACACACACACACACACACACACACACACACACACACACACGGAACTCAAACAAAGAAAAATTAACTTTGTACTCTAAACAAATTGAACTGTGTTTATTGGGAATGATTACCTTTCCTTTTCTGCCTTTCTTCTTAAGTGTACTCAGTATTAAAGATAGATTTTTTAAGTGACCCAAGACTAAAGGAACACACTTTAAGAGTTTATGCTTACCTTATCCAAGAATTTAGTAATTTAGAAGAATTCAAGAGACTGAACATTTTCAAGTGTTTCTAAAGAGAAATTATTGCATTTCCTGGAATCTTTATATAAATGTGGTTTATATTACTTGAATATGAATAAAACTTCTTCACTAAGTGAGACAATTTGCCTTGTTGCTGCCTTAGTCCAGCTTTTGCTCGTATCTGTGCAGGTGTTGCTGCTGTTTGGACAGCAGGGTCTTGGGAAGGGTGAGGAGGTCATTGTCCCAACTCCAGGGCTGTTCTGAGCTAGGGTATCTTTTGTATGCACACATTTCAGCTGGCTATCTTAGGATAGGGCCATGAGGTTAAAACCCAAGTGACTGCATTATTTTTTTTCCCCCTCCAAGTAATATTCTCAGGAGGTCAGTCTCTTCATGGATGGGATTTTCCAGAAGTAGGGCTTTCTAAAGGATCAGAAGCCATCTAGGTTCCAGAAAATCAATCAGTTGAGCTTAGTCTGTCTTCCATGCTGAATGAAGGACAGCGCGAAGCCAAGAGCTGAAGAAGAGCCTGTTGAATGCGTGAAGTAAAGGCTTTCTGCACCCTAGTTAGGCAACTCTGAGGCAACTCTGTCTTCAAAGTACTTTTTATTGAACACTTAGATTGTGATTGGCTTGATAATTAGTGAAAAGTTTGCTCTTGGGTTTGTGGACTCATTGGGGAAAGATGACATATCAGAGAAGAGTAACCGTTTTGGATTATAGAAGCTCAGAGGAGAAAACGCTTAGGAGCCAGGTGGCTTCATAAGAGAGGGGATTACCTTTGGGCCTTGAAGCAAAGCGCGGTTCTGTACCTAGTGGGGAGCTGCTGGGGAGAGTTTTCAAGAGAAGAAAGACTAGATCACTTGGATGGGAGCGAGGGAGAAAGTAATACTCACTGAGCACCTACTGGTCCCACATGCCACACTCTTTCATCTTCCGCGTTGTGAAGTAGGCATTGTTATTCTTGTTTTAAAGAGGAGAATTCTTGGTTTAAAGGGGATCGGAAAGGTGTGGTAACCTGCCCAGGATCACACAGGTAGTAAGTGGTGGAGTTGGAATTCCAGCTCCCCACTGTTTGACTCTAAAGCTTGTGCTTCCTCAGCGGCCTTCCACAGTGGGCAGTGGGAGGTTCGGCTGAAGCAGACTGTGGTCAGCTTGAATTCTGGCTCAGGAACTGGAGCTTTATCCTACACACATTGTCTGGCTTTTAAAGATTTTGGAGAGAAGGAGTGATGGGCAAAGCAGTGTTTTTAGAAGATGAAAGTAACATCTGTGTTCAGGAGTGTGACACACTCATCAGAGGGAAGATGTAGTTCTTAATCAGAGGGTTTAAGAAAAAGTGATGTAGCCAAAATATCTAGATGTTTACATTCCTGTCCCATTTATGCTTCAGTAGCTTGGTTCATGGGGTAAGAAGTAGTCACACTGACCATAGGGCTACTGGTGGTTAGAAAAGAGCTTCTACGACCAGGCGGACGTTGACAGGGAATGTGCATGTGGGGCCACACAACTGGTGGTTTGTCCTTATGTTCCCCACGTGTTTCACAATGCTTCAGTGAGAGTCATGTTCTTTCATGACTGCCCTGGGACCTGTGGGACGTAGATTGATGTTATAATTTGTTTAAGAGCCTTTTCTGAATGGCAAAGTTGAGCTCCAAACTGGGGCCTCTACCCTAAACATTTAGGTTGAGGTGCTCTTTTTTCTCCAACATTCCCTTGTTTCTTAAAAATGATAAATTAAAAAAAAACACTTGGTACTGGCAAGGTAAAAGTCATTGAGATTACCTTTCTTAATAATTAAGATAATATACACATTTATTTAATTTTTTTTTGTTACAGAGAAGCAATAGGATGATGCCTTTGTAGAGTTACTGGGTGGGAATTTGGGTTATGAAAGCCAGGATTTGGAGATATGCAAAGCTCTTCCTGCCCTTCCACATTTCTTACCAGTTAATTGTGTTGTTACGTGTACATACAGCCAGAGAGCTTACAGGACCATTGAACATCCAAGTTTATAGCTGAGCCCTCTGATTCTCTGCAGATGATGAGCTCAGGAGGGACAGCAGTGGGTGGACCCGTCCTAGTAGAATTGTCTCCCCTTTGTGTACAATCTAGACTTCTTGCCTTTTCTTGTACAACCTCTAGGCCTTTTCCTCTGAACTTGTGAGAGCTCTGAAGACTTGGTTCTTAGGCCAAGGAATGCCAGGTGGTGGAAAGTTGCACAAAAAAGGAACAGGCAGAAAAATCAAGTTCACCAACTAGAGAAGTTTCATTTTAACTAATGTAAGAGTCAACAATGCTTTTTTGTAAAATAAAAAAAAATGCAAAACCAAAATATGACCCCAGTTTTTCATATCCATTTTTACCTTTACGAGCCTCTAACTGGAGAGCTTGCCCTACCTCTCATTGTAGGGGCTTTAAGAGTCCAAAGATAGGGGTTAAAGTTCCAGCTTTGCTATTTCTTTAGAAGTTTCTGGAGTTTGATGTCTGAGGACCCTTTTAGCTCAATTTTTCTAGTTCTTCTAGATCAGGGTAATCCCCTATGACGGCGTGGGTTTCATGCCCTGATTAGTCCCCTGGTTCCCAGTGTGGTATCACCTAAATGCCATTTTGTTTTATCTGTAGCCTCTAGTTATAGATTGGAAAGGAAAGCCATTGAGGGTTTCGTCTGGGGAGTGACACAGCTCACTGTTGGCCCACTGGTGATCTTTTGTTATGAGTTCTTGGGAGAATGCTCTTGAGGTTGGTTAGTTTGGAGAGTTGGGGGTCTCAAAAAGAGACTTTTGAAATTCTCTTATTTATTTACTTTTTAGAGAGGGGGAAAGGAGGGATAGAGAGGGGGAGAGAAACATCAGTGTGTGAGAGACACATTGACCGGGGACCTGGCCTGTAACCAGGCATGTGCCCTCACTGGGAATTGAACCAATGACCTTTCAGTTTGCAGGCAAGTGCTCAGTCCACTGAACCACACAGGCCAGGGCAACAGTTCTCTTATTTAAATGTCAGAGATGTTTGGTTGCATTTTTGGCTCCTTGCTTACTCACACAGTTGTAAATGTTTCTATATTTGGTAAGCATTTGTCATTTTAATAATTTATTAAGGAGTGCTTTTGATTTTCTAAGATAGCAAAAAAAATAGCTTTGAAAAATAGAACTGGAATATGCTTTTGATAGTCAGATGTAATCTCCTGGTGTAGTAGAACAATTTGACTATTTTACCAAATATCTTTAAACCTCTCTCAAGAGATTTCACAGCCTGCCTGAGAAACGGTTTCTGAGCTTTCCAGACTGTTGATCATATAAATTATCTCCTTGTAGTTAGCCTAAGTTTTCTTTTAGTGTTTCTTATTTTTACTCTTTTCCTCTCCCTCCTCAATGCACAGATGTTCACAGAGTAAACAAACTGCGCTTCCCGCACCCCAGTGGCTATGCCTCAAATACAGATTGTCCCTTTCCGTACCCATACTTTCCTTCCCTGCCTCTGGCTAAACAAACAGACCTTCTCTGTTTTCCTTTGTAAGTCTTACTTTCTAGACCTATGATGATACTTGTTCCTTTGTGTTTTAAGGGGAAAGTCAATGTTAGATATGCTGGCAGTTAGAGCTCTTAGATTGAAGGGAGCCATTTGGAAATAAAGTGTGCACACTCTACTCCCCTACCCCCACCCCAATCAGGACGAGTAATTGTGGAACCAGTGTAAACTCTGGAGAAGATTTTTTTTTGAAAAAAAATTATCATTGAAAGAATTTTGCCTAGTGCTTTAAGGGTGTAAAAAGAATCCAGCCTTTGCTGGATTGCTGTAAAAGTAATAGACTAGCCCAATTAAGGCCTTTCCAGAAGTATGGGAATCATTTGTTTAAACTGGACTTTAGGATCCCCAAGCAAATATGATAGAAGTAGTCTGTTTAACCCTTTGTTAACAGCATAAGAAATGAAACCTTTTTACTTATTTATTTTTTAAAGCTTTTATTTATTTTTAGAGAGGGGTAGGGAAAGAGAAAGGGAGAGAAACATCAGTGTGTGGTTGCCTCTCGTGTGCCCCCTACTGGGGACCTGGCCCACAACCCAGGCCTGTGCCCTGACAGGGAATCAAACTGACTACCCTTTGGTTCGCAGGCTGGCACTCAATCTACTGAGCCACACCGGCCAGGGCAGAAATAAAACCTTTTTAAACAGGCCTCATGATAAAGGGCCATGGTGATCAGGATACACGTATGCTGGTTAGACATATCCTGGTTGTTAGTATTCTGGAAACTACTTTGAAGGGGATGAGTTTCACTATTAGTGGCTTTTTGTCTTTCTTTGAGGTGATGTTGGGATCTTGGATGTTAATTTAGCTAAGACAAATTTGCATCTAGATATTTGTGGATATGGTTTCCCCTTCTCCCTATTCTTTCTCTTCCCTGAGGCTAATTGGAGTGGGGTACAAGATGCCCATGACCAAGAAGTCGGTGTCCTGGGATGTTCTGTCAGACGCTAGCTCCAAGGAAGCACTCTGTGTTACTATTATATACACAGCATTCCTCCTTTCCTTTCTCTCCTGTGCAACATTTATTGAATATCTGCTGTGGAAAAAGCACTGGGCTAGTTCTTTTAAGCATCTATTTGTTCTCTTATTATTTTTTTAGTAAACATACTTGATATTAGGTATTTGAAGAATTAATGAGTGAGTAATGTTAAAAAATTAGATGGAAAATTATTTTTGGGTGTGGGTGTTGGGTACCACCTGTTTCACCTGCTGCTGTTGGGAAGTGGCTGTTGACACTTCCCTCTGACTTTCGCTCTAGGTGCTGAGATGACCCCTGATAAGAAGGCTCAGCATGCAGAGATCTGTTTTCTAGTGAGTGAACAGGACCCAGTCAGTTATTTTTCCTAGGAGTAGTGTTAGGTTCCATGTAGTGTTGCCAGCACCTCCACTTAACATCATGCCCCCTGAATTAGAAAGTGCCCTATGGCCAGTGGTAAGGGCTGCCTGGAGAAGTTTTTCCTGAAAGTCTAGTCTTGTCACATGAGCCAGGGATGGATGGATTGTTGGTGCTTAGACCCAAAGGGCTTCTACACAAGCCACAGTGACCCTAACACTAGTACCACGTCCAAGGGAAATGCACGTTCTCTTGAAAATTGTGTGCCAGTGTGGGCCTAGGGAGGGTAAGGCGTTCTGCTTCTCGGTGGACACTAGAATCTGTGCACAGAGACTTAGAGATGAAGAAAACCCAACTTTAAATGAATATTTCATGCTCTGGGGTTTGGGAGAGCGTAGGAAAATGGGATTTAAGGTCAAAGTGTTTATTTGCATCCTTAATGTCCAATTAATCAGAGATATCAGTTGTGAGGGTTCTGTTTTGCTACTTTCCATCCACACCTATATTTTGACAGGTCACTGCCTTGAATTAGAATAGTGTTTGGGCCCAAAGTGTTTATACAGAAAGTGATGACGGAGTCATGGGAGATGAACTGAGGCCACTTTATCTCTTATGTCAGATGGACCATTTAAAACCCCCTGTAAGTAGATCAGTGGTCAGAATTGATAAGAAATAACTTTGCTGAAAGGTCATTGGTAAAATAACATCTAGCAGCCTCTGTCTATTCCAGAACTAGATTTGAGCAATAAAACCAGTTTGGGAGCAGTGTCATGTGCCCAGTTCTGCCCACATTCAAGTTGCCTACATACTTCCCATGTATTTGTCACTGTTTCTGGTCCCTGGAGGGCTGGGGTAGATCTCAGGATATGTGGCCCAGACTTGGTGGGAACCACATCAAGAGCTGGTCCTGGTAGGTCAGCATCATTTTCTGTGATTTATCATCACCAGGATTGGGAGTGTGGGAGATGGGTGGGTGGGACAGGGAAGAAAAAAATAGAAGGGTATATAGTTCTGTGGAAATTGAGTAAAAGAATGAAAAAGTTAGAACTCTTTTTTCCCCCCTCGCTGACTTGGGCCTTTGTTCTGTTGGAAACTCTTATCTCTCAGAGTTCTTTTATAGATACTTGCAGTGGCTAACTGAAGGCACTGAGACTTCTGTACACTGGTGGGAAGGGCCCTCCTAGATGATCCTCTGGATATGGATTTGGGTTATGCTCACTTTGTTTCCCTCATTTCCTTCTAAGTTTTGATGCTTTTTTTTTTTTTAAAGGAATATTCTGGCTTCAGTATTTAGATTCTTTTAGGGCTTTGGGGACTGAGGGCAGGGGACTGAGCGTATGACATGTTACCAGATATGAGAGACTTTTGCACTCAGACAAGTCTCCAGGAAAGAAGAGACAGAAAAGCCCATACATGAAGCATAAGGATTGGGAAGTCAGAAGGAGACATGACTTGTGGTGTAACTGCTTTGGCCAGTGTGACTGTCCCTGCCAAAATGGGCCTGATAGTTACATGATGGGGAGGTGCGGAGGGCATCTTATAATCCACGTTATCCTGTAAAGAAGGAGAGGACTATTTTTTTCCTAAGAGAAATCATGGTGCATTACATTGGTTTTTAGAAAAAAATTGCAAGACATCCACAGTGCGTGTGTGTGAACACCCAAGTATGTGTTTAACTCTATGCCAAGCATGGTGGTAAATATACAAGTACATGAAAAAATACCTCCTGAACTTAGAACATAAAATTGTTGCCTGAAGAACTAGATAAAGCATTATGTTATCAAGCTTTCAGCTGTGAGTTACATAAGGGGGTTTGAGGCCCCAGACAAGGCTTAGGACTTGCAGGCTTATGGTAAAATCTTGGGCTGCATGGAGGCCTTTGGAGATGTTGGAGTGTCTCAGGCTTCAGCACCCTTCCTGTCTCTGTCTGCACTGTTCTTGGGTGATCTGGTTTCAGAGCGCTAGCGTTCACAGAGGGTTTACTCTGAGGCACACTCTGTTCCAAGGGCTTTAGTGCACTCGTTTAGTTTTCTAGGCAAATTTATGATCTAGGTACCGTTATCCTCACTTAAATATGTGGAAATAGAAATACAGATGAACTTTCTTGAGATCATGTAGCTTATGAGCTGAAGAGTTAGGATGTGAACCTGGGCAGTTGGAGACTGGATGCCAAGTTCTTAATGGCTCTGCATTGCCTTCTAACTTGTCCAGACCCACCTACTCCTACCCCTTACAGTCTCTTCTCCACATAGTAACCAAAGTTTTACATTTGTCCCCTGCTTTCACTGTCCTATGGAATCCCACCCATCATGTACTTAGAGTCCAAATTTACTCCCTAGTCCTTAGGTGCTCTAACCTCTAACCCTCCCAATTGCTCTCCACCTCTGTCCACATTTCTTCTGTCTCAGAGCATTTGCCTTGTGCCTGGGATGCTCTTCTGGACTCTTGTTAGTTTGTATCCTCATTTCATTTAGGTGGCAGCTCAAATGCACCTCCTCAGGGAGGCTTTCCCTAACCATTCTATGTAAAACTACTGCCCTTCATCTTTAATCCTTGCTTTGTTTTTCTTGCTAAAATTATGTACACATTTGTGTGTTTTTCCTGTCTCCTTTCCCAAATAAATAAACTCCATAAAGGTTAGAGATTGGTCCATCTGTTTATTGGTATCTTTACTTTTTAGAACAGTACATGGAAAGTTTTCATAAATATTTGTTAAATGAGTAAATGATATTATTTGCACCTGATGTTTATGTTTCACATGACTTTACTTGCACAAAAATAGTGGAAAAGAAATGGATATACAGGTGATATATACAGGTGTGGGTCTTACTTGGCTTTGTGTTTATTACCAAGGATTTGCTATAATATCTGTCTAAGAAAATGCTCAGAAAATCTTAGTTGAATAAATGCAATATGTGATTTGCTTTGGGTTCCAGACCTAGGATTTTGGGCTGAGTGCTTAGACAAAATTTGTGGAGGACCTGTAGATGTTGAAGGAGAGATTGGATTTGTTGGGCATATGGGTCATAGAGTAATTTTTTTTAACCTGGAAGGACTATGAAGATGGTCCAGTTCAATCTTTTTGTTTATAGTTGGGGAAACTGAGCCTAGAGAGGCAAAGGACTTGTCCAAAGGCACACAACTAGTTTTTGTCAGAATCATGTCTAGAATTCAGGATTTTTGATTCCTAAGTCAGTTCTCTTTCCTCAATACAATGCTGCCTTCAGAACTGAAGAGGACACTTAGGGGGCTGGAAAGTGACTAGGAGTAGCATGAGCCAAGTCCCGGAGGCAGGAAAGATGTGGTCAGCTTGTGTGCTGTAGAAACTGGGATGGGACTAGGCTCTCCTAGATGAACCAGCAGGTGAGTGAAAGAGACCCACGGGAGATAGAGTGGGCTGCATAAGGGGAAGACCAGATCCTGAAGGCTCTTGAATGTTATCTTAAAGACTTTAAGTTTGGAATGACAGGGATGCATATGAAAATGCTTGAAATGTTGTTCTATCTTTTCTCTCCAGTGGAGGGGACATATAATTAGCATAGAAAATGGATTGGAATTGAGGAAGAAACTGGAGCCTGGAGGAGTCAGGAGGCCCTTGTAACAATCCAGGTATTAGCATAGTTAGGGACCTAGCATCCTTTTTTAAAAAAAAACTGGCAGTGGTTTTAAAGATGACATAATTCTCTGGTAAGAGGTGTGTACCCATATTTCTAAGAGAGTTTTGGAGTGTGAAGCTGGAGAACTGGTATTTTGCCTTAATTCTGCATATGGCTGTAAATGACATTTTAGTATCCACATGTTAATTCCTGGATTTTCCTAACCTGAGGCAGGTTAGGAGAGTAAGGATAGATAGAAACACCATACTAGTGTGAAAATAGTGATGGAGGAGCTGGGGAGGGGCAGTGGAACAGGTGGATAATGACTGGGGGCAGCTTCTGAGAGAGGGCCTGGACCTCTAGCTGCGTGGTGGCTGGGGAGTCAGGCTTCCAGGACCTGAGTCATCACGCATGGAGTGTTTTTTTTTTTTTTTTTTTATACAAGCCCTGTGGAAGTAAAACCTGCCTTCTAGGTCCACAAATGCTTTGGATGGATGGGCTGTGCTAAAGCCCAGGGCAGTTGATGTGGTCCACAGAAGTTTTCAACCAGCACATGTACTAATAGATTGATAGAGCCCTTACAAGACTAGTTATTGGTACAGGGCAGGATCATTTAAAAGTTTTTTCCATCTTCAGGAATCTTTTTCCATCTCTAAGGAAAATTTGTAAAGGTCAGCGTGATAGTGAGAACACAGACCTTTAAGTGATATCTCATAGTGGATCAGAAAGTTTGAGTTGCAGAAAAAATCCTGGAGCATTCACCAGATGCTCATTGAGCAGGACCTACTAAATACCAGATATTGTGCTGAACACTGGAACTTTAATCTTTGGATTGTGTTATAAATAGATTATTGTTAACATTTGATTCTTTTCCATGTTAAGGTTTTTTGGGCACAAAAGTTATATAGCTCAGTCCATAAATCCTCAGTTCAGACTTAGGCTTGCCTCCATTTGTTGAATGTCCACTGTGTATCAGATGATATGCTGATGTTGAGGCAGTTATGAAGATGAATAAGAATGGGTGATTGGAATCTACCAGGTCGATGTGGCAGCTCTCCAGTTTAGCCAGGAGGAGAGTGAAGTCAGCAGTAATATGTTTTCCTTTACTTGTTTTACCCACAGTGAGCCCTTACCCTTGTCCCCTAACTCCATCTTTACATTTTATTTTATTTTTTAAAAGATTTTATTTTTATATTTTTAGAGAGAGGGGAAGGGAGGGAGAAAGAGTGAGAGAGAGACATCAACGTGATATGTGAGAGAAATGCCGATTGGTTGCCTCTTGCAGGCCCTCAACTGAGGACCTGGCCTGCAACCCAGGCATGTGCCCTGACCCGGGAATCGAACCAGTGACCTTTTGGTTTGCAGGATGACACCCAACCCACTGAGCCACACCAGTCAGAGCTCCATTTTTACATTTTAGAGAAATGAAAATGAGCTCATTTCCATTAAGTTTGGGAAGTTCTGTTAGAGCAGCATTTTCCTGATGAAACCTGTAAGTTAGAAATCTTTCCGGGAGAATCTCTCTTGCCTGTGTAATCCCAAAGAGTTCTCTGTGAGATCTTTCCTCCTGCCTCTCAAGGTTGCTTTGCCTACGGTATCGATACAGAGCATGCGGTAATCTGTGTTCCTATGGCCCTCTCTGGGGATGCTGGGAGGGCCATGGTGTCTTGTTTTCTCAGAATGAATGACACAATTGAGAGGGAGGCAATCAGGGTGAATTTTCCCATCGTTTAGAAAGGCAGCTGCTTAGAACAAAAGAGGCAAAGAAGACAGAGACAGAGGAGGGGTGTTTTATTGAGCCTTTGGATTGCCAACGGGAGCAAAGTTTCTTCCCTCTCCTTTGCTTGGCACCTGGAGCAAGCTCGTACACTGGTGGAGGTTTACTCTGTTTCCTTTGTGTCTGTGAACTCCTGTGATAGAAAATTACAGAAAACACAATTGTCTTCAACTTCAACTTTAAATTGGCTCTTTTAAAATTTTTATTTATGCATTGTAGTACACTGGAGAAAATAAAAAGGCCTCACTTTCTCAACACCCAGAGACCAGTGATCACGGCTTATATTTTAGGCACCTTCTCCTAGCTCCTTCTCTGGTCAAACCTACGTACACATTTGTCATCTTACTCACCAATGCAGGATCACACTGTACCTAGTGTTTTTCATTCTGTCTTATTTAAAAATTATCTCCACTTTTCCAGTTCAGTAAATTTTTATTGTAACTAATACTCAGACTGTATTTCAGATTTCCCATTGACCCCCAAGTGTCCTACTGTTGTTTTTTTCCATGCCAACATTGAACCTACAGCCATGTACTATATCTGGTTGTTAAGGCCCTTGAACTACTTTTAGTCTAACCCAGTCCCTTTGGTACGATACCATCCTGTTGAAGAATTACCTGTAACAGGATCGTCGATTGAGTGCCGACTCTGACCTGTGCACTGCTAAGGGCTTTATACATGTCACTGTATTTAATTCTTGCAACAGTACTGACAAGCATGCATTAGTATTCTTTATTTTTGTATACTCTCTTCCTGTGGGACCTCAGGTATCCCCAGAGCTTCAACTATTTCCTTTATACATCACCTGTATTTTAAGAGCATGAACTCTTGAGCCAAATGGCCTGGATTCAAGACCCTTTTCCACTAGGACATATGATCCTGGACAAGTTGCCTAACCCCTCTTTTCAACAGTTTCCTCAACTGTAAATGCAGTAATAATAGTGCCTACCTCATGAGGTCTTCGTGAGGTTAAAGGAATTAATATATGTCAAGTACTGGGAAGATGACCTGACGCATTGTTAGCGTAGATACTTACTGCTGTTGGACAGCCGGGTGATCCGCAGGCACCTGCACTCCCCGTGTTCAATGCTTACATCGAGAAGCTGCTCTCTCTCCTCTTGTGTCCACCAGCTCCTTTCGGGCTATCAGAGTCATCTCTGATTTCTCCTTCTCTCTCAGGAATCACGCTTGTGAAGTGCTGACAGCTTCGTTTCCCCAAAGTCCTCCTTGCTGTCTTGTTGCCTCCCATCCGGGTAAAGCCTTGACCGTCATTTCCCTGGAATGCAGCTTTAATGTGTCAGCGTGCCCGCCCCTCCATGTTCTTCAGTCAGTCTCCGAGGCTGCTCCCAAGAAGAGTGGAGAGAGCTTTCTAAAATACAGTTTAATCATCATGTTTCTTTCCTTTTGTTTATTTATCTTTTTAATCCTCACTGGAGGCCCTTTTTTTTTGCACATTGATCTTAGAGAAAGAGGAAGGGAGAGAGAGAAGCATCAATGTAAGAGAGAAATATCAATTGCCCCCCCCCTCCTCCTGCCCCCCACGTGATCGAACCTCAACCTAGGTATGTGCCCTGACAGGGAATTGGAACCACAACCCTTCAGTCATGGGACAGACAGTGCTCTAACTAACTGAGCCGCACTGGCCAGGGCCATACTTTTTTCCTTTTTTTATGAGGAATAACATACAGTAAAGTGCAAAAATACTACGCATGTATCTTAAAGGACTTCAACATTGGTATTCACCCGAGGAACCACCACTCGGATAAAGGCATAGAACATTTCTAGCTCCCTAAGAGGTTGCCTTAGGTCTCTTCCCAGGGAGTATTCGCAGCCCTGTCCTTAACCAGTCTTCTCTTACTTTTCATTTTGCCTTTTCTTGATCTTCATATAAGGGAATCACAAAAGCTTTTTAATGAATCTTCTTTCACAGAGTAGGCCCCAACTCATCTGACATTCAAAAATCTTTGTCATCTGGCTTTTACTTCAAGTCCTTCACACTAGTCTGCTCTTCCTGCCTCGGTGACGTTGCATGTAACACAATAGGCATCTCACCCCTTATTTTTTTGTACTTGATATTCTCTTGGCCTTCTGACTTCATTCCCTGGCAAGTTCATCCTTCGGGACTCAGCTCCCGGCTGAGGTAGGCTCCTCTGTGCACTCTGGAGGCATGCTTATTACCAAAGTTACTTATTTAAGTGTTTTTCTTCTCCTCTCATCATGTTTAAGGGACTGTGGATGGGACATTTCCCTCCTTAGTTAGTTGAACTTTTACACAAGCAAGTCATGTTCTTTATAGAAAAATTAGGAAACAGAAAGAAACCGAAAAAATCAGCCACAATTCCACTATACAGAGACAACCAAGTTTTACATATATACTAAAATATATACCAACACTGTAAAACAAACGTATACATTCACAAAAATGCTGAATATTTATATACTTTATGTTTAGGTTTTTCCTTTTTTGCTGTTGTAAAACACTGTGATGGACTTCCTGTGTCTATATTTTAGTGCAGTTCCCTGATTGTTTTTGGAGGATACACTTGTAGAAGTAAAATGGATAGATGAACGATATGGCCGTTTTCAAGGGCTTTTGATGTGCTTAGCCAAACTGCCCTCCAGAAAGTCTTTAACCTGTGTACACTTCCGCTCGAGTGAGTGAGAGTGCCTGAGTTCAGCCATCCTGCCGAACGAAAACCAGTGAAAACATCTGCAAATCTGATGAGAGAAAACGGTGTTGCATTGCTGTTTTAGTGTGCACTTCTTTGATTGCTGCTGAGATTTAATATTTTCTCGTATGTTTAATGCCACTTAATTTATATTTCTTTTGTGAGTTACGTGTTCATGTGTTTTCATATTTTATTTATTTTTAAAAAGATTTTATTTATTCATTTTTAGAGAGAGAGGAAGAGAAGGAGAGAGAGGGAGAGAAATATCAATGCGTGGTTGCCTCTCATGCGCCCCGTACTGGGGACCTGGCCTGAAACCCAGGCATGTGCCCTGACTGGGAACCGAACCAGCAACTCTTTGGTTCACAGCCCATGCTCAATCCACTGAGCCACACCAGCTAGGGCTCATATTTTATTTTTACAGATTTTACCAATTCTTTTAATATGAAGGATATTAACTCATAGTATATGTACTACATATATTTGCCTCAGTTTGTCATTTATCCTTTTACTTTATTGTTTTCCACATATAAACACTTGTAATAATTTAATGTAGTGAAATTTATTAGGCTTAAACAATTTTTTTAACCTGCAGTGTCATTTTTAGACCAATCTACCCTCAGCAAGATTAAAATAAGTACCTGTATATAGTCTTCTACCTCTTTTATGATGTCATTGTTTTAACTTAATCTTTACTAAATCTGGAATTTATTGTTATGAAATAATAATAATAATGTTAATAGCTAACATTTTTTAGTCCATGCTACATACTTTACATGTACTGATTCTAATACTTTCCACATACCTGGGATGTAGGCACTGTTATTTTCCTTGTTAACTTCACTGTAAATTGACTTGTGTTCATCTCTTTGCTGATTTAGTATGAACCTTATGTTTTTACTATTTCTTTTGCAACCTGTACTTATATAGTAATTATGATTGATGGTTTGTTTAATCTTCTTGAGACTCAGTATCTGCCCTTTTGTAAATTTTATTTACTTATTTATTGAGTATTTACTGTGAGGAAAGCATGCCATTGCTGGAATTAGCTTTGTTCTTCTTTTCTACTGTAAGTTTTTTGACTGCTTATATCTTTTTTCTATTTATTCATTCTTCTGCATTTACTTGCTGATCCTCCTTTCATGGGATGTTCGTACCTGAAAGACATACCATTAGGGCATGTGTCTAGAGTGGCTGATTGGTATTACAGCCTCCATGGAGAGTAGCACCTGAGTGATTGACTGGGCAGTTTCACTGAGTGCTTAGGAAGTGTGCACCCCTAAGCTAGAGACTGTAGAGGATGCAAGAAGAGTTCACATGTGTCTAGAGAATCTTCAGCACCATAAAAGAGGAAAATATTTGGGGTAAATCACAGGAAACAATGTATCCATTGAAACTGTAAGCAAGTAGGTGTCCTACAGGGTGAAAGCACTGAGGGACTATTTCATGGGATGGGAAAATCACAGACTTATAACACTAACGAGCCCTGACCAGTGTGGCTCAGTTGGTTGGGTGTTGTCCTGCAAAGTGAAAAGTCATCGGTTTGATTCCCGGTCAGGGCACCTGCCTGGGTTGTGGGTTCACTTCCCGGTTGGGTCACATACGAGAGGCAACTGATTGCTGTTTCTCTCTCACATTGATGTTTCTCTCCCTCTCTTTCTCCCTCCCTTCCCCTCTCTCTAAAAGTAAATGAAATCTTTAAAAACAAAAAAACTCCACAAAAATTAATAAGTCACAGACCTACCCTCAAAGAGGCATAAAACACCTACAGTAAAGAGCTAAAGGTTAATAACAAAATATAAATGGAGTCATGAGGCAGATTAGAAGTCATCAAGCATCTGATATGACAGGACTTTGGCTATACAGGGACTTACTAAAAGCACAGTTGTTTGAGGAGATTGCATAGGGAGAACAAGGGACATAATCTTGACCCTTAGGAGGGCTGGCAGGGTTTGACTTGGTGAACAGGAAGGAAGGCTTTAACTGGGAAGAGTGTCCTGAGGCGCAAAGGTAGAAGATGTTTTGTAAAACCAGGTTTATTTGCTCCCATCTGTAGGCTCTGTCCTCTCACCAAGTTACGGAGCCTTGGCTCACCCCTCCTTTTCTCTCCTGCCCGCAGTGATGAGTGAAGGCCTTCTCAAGGAGCAGCGCTCTGCCCCCAGGGGCCAGCTCTGCAATTTGGGTGCCGCTTTGGTTCTGACTGCACTGCCCTCCACTTGCCTTTTTCCAAGGACAGAGCCCTGTCCTCTGAGGCCAGCAGCCTGTGGAGAAATCTGTCCAACATCACCAACATCTTAAGTACTGGATTCCTCCACACTGTGTGGGTTCTTGCTACCTGCCATCTCAGCCTGGAAACTTCCCGCCTTCCCCAGACCTAGGCTTCCAGGTGGCAGTTCCTTAATGTTCATGGCAAGCCTTGTTACCCTTTGGTTGTCTAGCACTTCCTAGTCTGTGTGGCTCAGTGGGCTATGGATTTCCATACTGGAGTCTAGAAACTGTCATTAGAATGGCCAATGATATCATAGGGACTATATAGAGGGGATAGTAGGAGGCAAGGCTGATTTTGGAGG
This sequence comes from Macrotus californicus, assembly GCA_007922815.1. Taxonomy (NCBI): domain Eukaryota; kingdom Metazoa; phylum Chordata; class Mammalia; order Chiroptera; family Phyllostomidae; genus Macrotus; species Macrotus californicus. The sequence goes on along the minus strand of VMDR010008493.1, from coordinate 9,003 downwards.
ACTTGATTCATTCCCAAAGGGGGACCATGTAGTATGGTTTCTGTTTTGGGGTGCTCCGTGATTTATTTAATCAGGCTTTTATTGAAGTACGTTTTAGTCATTTTTCAGTCTTTTCTGTTAAAATGTAACAGTGATCAAGAGTAAACACAATTTAATGTTAATTTTTAATTTTGGTAATGCTACTGTTTTGGTGAGGGAGGCAGATAAGCCAGTGGTCTTCAAACTGGGAAGATTTTCCAGATCCTTGACTTCCACAGGTCATCTTTCTAAAAGTTGATCCATCTGTGAATACAGTTGTACTCAAGGTGTTCCCTTTCTCAATCACTCTCTCCCCTTTATAAAAAGAAGGCATAGCCATAACTCATTCCAGTCTTGCTATTTGTGTACCTGGCGTGTAAAAGCTTCAAGGTTAGCAAACAAAAAAACAGTTAGAAATATTTTTAAGAAAATGATTGATTGTGAGAAACAAATACTTTTCCAAATCAGATGGCTTTCTTTTTGCTTTCAAGAAAATTGAAAGAGTTGTCAGCTGGTACATAATTACAAATAATTTTTGATGATAAATTCCTGCGTAATTTTAGCATATAACTCAGAACAAGTGCAAAGACTGACTGATATTGCTATAATAAAATTCTTTCATTTCTATCTAGTTATTTATGTGAACAAAATTTCCTGGTGTTTGCAACTATAAAAGTGGAAAGTAAATGCTTTTATAATAAAACTTAACTTATATTTAGTAATATAAATTTATAATATAATTATGTTTTGACCAATTGCATATTAATAATAAAGGTAATGAAAGCAGTCCAAAGGAAGTTTTTTTAACATTTAGAACTTACAGTCATAGGAAGATTTTAAAAATTTGTGTATATATGTTTATAATAGTTACATTGCAGAAAAGTGTCGTAGGTTGATCAATGAAAGATCTTCAAGCATAAATGTTAGGTTAAAATTCTGAGGAGGAAGTGTAGAGGAAATTAGAGTTTGACGATAAAAAGGACGGTATAAAATTTCATGTTTTTAAAAATGGATGATATATTTTAGAACACTATGGTATTTAGAGTTCATTGGATTTATTTGGATTCATTTAAGAGACTAATATAGTAGTTTTCTTTTAAAAGACAGTATTTATAAAATGCCAATATTTATAACATGCCAGAAAGTGTATTTCTACTACTATTTATGATACAAAAACTTAATTGTTAACTTAAATATATGGGGAGGAATTTTGTTTTGTAAAATTTATTTAGGGCACTTATGATAAACAGACATTTACAATAGAATATGATACAGGTTCTTGACCAGGCAAAAGGGTGAGTAAAGGGGAACAGATGTACAGGAATCCCCAGAGTCAGGAAAAGCAACCAGAGGAGATACTGCGGGAGCTGACTCTTCAGGGACTGTTGGAGTTGGATAAGTAAAATAGAGGTGGAAAGGCATTCCAGGAAGGGAACAGTATATACCAAGGCCCTAGAGAGTTAGAAGAACAGTAAGACTTTGGGGGAGATGGCAGAGTGGCATGAGCAAGGATGGTGGTTTTCAGCCAGCCTGACAGTACACTTTGATGGCCCAGAAAGAAGAGGTGATGGGTGGTAAATGTCTGTGGAGGATTCTCTTGCCAAGTGCCAGGCCTGAGATAGTGAGAAGGAGGGCGATCCAGTAGTGGTACTTCCTTCCCAGTGATGTTTTCCAAATTAACAGTCTTCTGGACATCCTTACAAATGCAGAGATTCTATTTCCATTCTGCTAGGGGAGAATAATGAGGCCCAGCAAGGGTCTATTCCTCTTTCAGGTTTTGTACCTTAGTAGCAGTGCGCAGACTGAGGTTAGTGCTGGAGTCCAGGGGTTCTTTCCACGCTCTGGTCACACGCTCAGTTGAGGCCCACAGTTTGTCATTAAAAAGGGTGACCACAACTTTGAAACCAACATTTTAGACCCTTGGGCCAGTACATGATTTTCTTCTCCCTTTTGATTTGTGAATTTGTTTACGTGAAAAGCTTTTATAGAATTCTGCAAATTGAATCACCTCAACATACACGTTTCCTGGCCCTGGCACACCAAGGTTGTGGGTTTGATCCCTGGTCAGGGCACATACAAGAGTCAACCAATGAATGCATGAAAAAGTGGAACAACAAAGCAATGTTTCTCTCTCTTTCTCTCTCAAATCAATCAGTAAAAATTAAAACAAAAACATCTGCTTTTACTAAATCACCCTACTGTAAAGAGTTTAACTGTATAAAACCTCTCTGGTCCCAGAAAAAGCAGCACGTGAGGTCACTCTTTGGTCCACCTGGTACTGGGATCTCTTTTGCTTTCATGGCAAACAGCCTTCTGTGAACAGGGATCAAAAAAGGAGGGCTGTGAAATAAGACCGTGCAGTCCTGAAAAACCGATTGCTCTTTCTGCCTATTTGGAACATTTGTTCAGCAACGTGAGACAGAGCTGTGGCTCAGTATTTGCATAGAGTAGGTTGAATGAACTCTGAAAGGAAACCATCAAGGGGTTGATGTGATACCACGCAGAGACACGAGTTACTGAGAGGAGAAGTTTTTCCACATTTTAATATTTTCCAGGATGACACTGACAGCCTTGCCCTTAGAGAACCCTGAGCCACCTAATACTTCATTCTTGCAGGCTCTTCAGAGGGCAAAATGGGATATTTGTACCATTAAACAGATATCCTGGACCTTCCCTGGGAGAGCCTGGAAAGGCGTTGAGGACAGCTGTGGGAATGGGACAAGTGAGGCAAGGTAAGGAAAGCTTCATGATTGATTTCTTGTGGGGAAATGTTGCATTTGGCTTCATAATTTCCAACTCCGTTTTCAAAAACGTTTTAGAAAAGCCTTGCTTTGCTCTTGGGGGACAACAGTAGAGAATTTGTCGAGGAACTGCTGAGTCAGTACAGGAGACCTACTATGTGCCATTTGTTACTTTCATAAATCTCACCGATTGTCTCAAAGAGGAGGAAACTGTGTCTCAGACACACCAAGTAACTTGTCCAAGATCAATTTGAACCCAGGTTCATTGGATTCCCAAGCCCTTCCCACTACATTGTGATGCCTCTTTGGGCTGAAATCATGGAAAATGAGTGATAGTCTGGTTTGGTTTAGGGAACTCATGGTATTCAGCTAACTTCTGAAAAACTCCGAATATGCTTTATTGGGAGGCGTTTAGGGAGAGGGGTAATTCCGGCAAGGAGAGGGGACTCGAGGGGAAGATACTAGAATGCTTCAGACCGTGTTTGTTCCATGGAAAGGGAGTCTGTGCTGTGGTGTCCAGTTTTTGGTCATGCTGTTTTGCAGGAAGTGGCTCCTGAGTTCACTCACTGCCAGTCATCCCTGTGAAGGAAAATGGGAGACGCCTAGCACACTATACAGGGTTATGGGATTTCACAAAACATGGTTTTTGTTTGTTTGTTTGTTTGTTTTTTGAGACCACATAAGGTTGCCAGATTTTTAACATTTTTTTTCCCGAGGAAAGGGACTCAAAGGAAACAAAACCACATATATAAACAAGGAAATTTGAAAACCAGAATAACATAAATTAAAAACAAATAAATAAGCAGGAAAACAGGACATCCCTTTCCAAGAAAGCCCATTATACTCATCCATGACAAAATTAGGTTAGATTTAAAATATTTCTTAAGTCAAGAAAAATTACCACATAAAACTAGTGCATGTGTCTGCCAGTTTGGGAATTCTTTTTGATAATGTAACAGTAGGAGAAGCTGGACTGTCCAGGTTGCTTTATACTTTACTTTGTAAATCACAGTTACTGTCGCCAGCCCGTTTCAACAGGTATGGTGATGGAAACGGGATCAACAGTCTGTGTAGTTTACTCAGTGTGGGGTATTTTGGGGAATGGAGATGAGAGGAGAAAGAACGGTTCTTAGGCTTTTGTTTCTGTGACCAGGCCAAGAAGAAAGCAGAAGTAGCAGCGCTGGCATCTGACTGGTGACGGTTCTAGGAAGAGGGCCCGGACCCAAGGACCTGTCTATGGCTGAGTCATATGCGGGTGGGGCAAGGACTGCACAGGATCCTTACTGTCCAGTATGGAACAGGTAGAAATTTATTTGAGAGGGATGCTGTCGATGCTTAAAAAAGCTTTATCGGGGCCTGGACCAGTATTTAAGAGAACCACTTCTCCAAAGGAATTATCCTGTTTGGTTCTCTAAGACAATGTAAAGGCAGAAGCACAGACAAAGGCCCATTGTTTTCTCCAGGGCAGCTGTTTATTGCATTGGTGCTAAGGAAGGGTGTGGGAGGCCTGCAGGACTGTGGCCTAGGTGCTCAGATTGGGGGTGGTCCTGCTGCCTGCTTATTTTCTCCTGAGTCTCTTTGGTGGGAACTTTGGGCAAACTGCATTTTTCTCCAAGCAGCAAAGTCTTAGCTTTACCCTCCACTTGGTATCAGTAGTGTCCTGGAGTTTTTGTGAATGCTCTGAGGGCCTGGGAACAGAAGAAAAAAAAAAGCCTAATAAAAAGCCTAAAAGCAGCTTGGGAATTTCCCAACTCTCCTAACATGCCTCTCTGGTGCAAGGGAACACCTACCTTCTGCATGTCCAGGGCCATGCTGGGGGAAGTATGTGTTTTGGCCTCTGTAGAAGGGCACGTTAGCTTCCATGGCCTGTTTACATTAGTTTGGTCCTTTCTGCCTTTTGATTACAAATGAGGCCTTGGGTGGGGGATTTTCCTGCTTCCACAGAGGTCACTTTCTTTTGTCTGCTTTCTCAACTTTTCTACCTGGGGGAAAAGCTGCCTTTTTCTTTCCTTTCTTATTTTTTTCTCTTCTTTTAAATACTTTCCTTGGCTTAACTTCTTGGCTCATAGATTTTGCCTAGTGATTGAATTAGTTCACAGTCAGGAAGCAATTCATCTGTCTGCTAAAATTCCCTTTTGCTGAATTCTGTGACCAGTAGACCTTTTCTCATTTGCCTGTCACTGCCTTAGTAGTTGTCAGTAGTCTCCCTAAGAAAAGGAAGAGTCTTCCGAGCCCAGAGGTGGGACTGTGTACTGGTGCTTATGAAGCTAATGTGTTCATGCAGGGTTCCCTAGTTCTTTGGAATGTGTGTTTTGGCTGCTGAAGTAGAATGTAAACCCTTTGGGGTTAAGAGCTCCAGGCTATTTTTTCCTTTCCCCCAGTCTATAGTATGGCACAGAGGAGGAGAGGGGGATCCTGTGGGGTGGGGGACCAACCAACCACCTGTGGCTGAATTTGAAGGTGAGGTTGTGTCTCCTTTGTTCACAGTGTCAGCCCACCCACCTAGAGCGTAGGTGCAGCCTCAAACCCTTTGAGGTTGACTTCATCGTGTGCTGTCTGAGACTATGGCTCACTGCACATGCCAGAGAAAACCCTCCTGCCCCTTGGCCTGCCTCAGATCTCTTTGTTCTTCTTGTTCATTGGAACAGTCCTGGTATCAGAGCCTCTGGTCCAGTCACGTGACCTTGTCTTTCCTTTGAAGCTTTTTCTTTCTTAAAGGTCACTGGAAAGCTCAGGTGACTTTTGCTTGGTGATAATAACTTTTCCACTTTCCTCGTAGCTCTCATACTCTTTGGGAGGTTTCCCTCTGGGATAATTCAGGTAGGATTTTTGGTTTAAACCAGTGGACCTAGTTCTGCGTAGTGACTTTCTGTTCCCCCAGCCTTCTTCCAGCTGATTGATATTGGTGCTTTTCCTCCTTTTGGAAGACTCTCGCTGGGGCGCCCTGAGCTCCCCTCTGGTTCTGCTAGTGATGCTCTGTGGAGGTGGTTCTCTGCCTTTAGCCCTCTGCCCTCTGCCCTCCATCTCCCAGGCATTCCCATCTCTCACGGATTCCTATCTACATTACTTGATATTTGAATGTTTTTTTTCTGGCTTCTATTTGGTCAGCTCTCATATGACAGTCTATTTGCATTCACATTTAGATCTGGAATCCTCTTTTTAAATCTCAACAATTAAAAGAAAATCGGTTCCTTTGCTCCTAGCTTGTCTTCAGTTTAAGATTCTGTTCCTCCCCTTTTGTCACCCTTTGCCCTTTTGTCACCCATCCGCTGGCCTTTCAGTGGTCCTCTCTTCAGTGTCCCCGTGTGCTGTGCCTACCTCATTCCCACAGTCTTCCCCTCTGGCACAGATCACAGATGAAATATTTATTTAGTCTCTGCCAAACATTTGGGCTGTGTTGTTTTGCTTAAGAAGACATGCAGATAAACTGTTTTGATTCTCGGTCTTGGTGCTCCAGGGCAGATGTTTCTCCTAGAACGGAGGTGTTGTGGTCAGTTGGAAAGAGTGCTGGACTAGAGTTTGGAGAATTGGATTCTAGTCCTTGCTGCACTGTTAATCTGTGGTATGATCTTGCGCAAGACACATTTGTATGTCTCAATTTCCTTTTGTTAAAAGGGACCTTATGGTAAAGAAGATAGGAATTTATGGATATGAGATGGGAACCCAGAGAGTAAGTCTGGAGATTGAGGACAGAGTAAATGGGCTGGAGGCAGAGAATCATGACCATGAGAATCGTTAATGGAACCAGAAGGATACTCAGATCCAACTACAGATAAAATTTATATATACATACACACACACACATACATAGTCCCTTTGAAAAAGTACAAAATGTGATAACAAAATGGTAGGAATTCTCTGGCAAGGATGACTTTGGGAGATAACTGCTTTGTCCACCCCCAGGCTTGCTCTGGGTCCACACCTGTTTGCTCTCACCTTGAGATGTGGGAGGCTTGGTTCTCTGTAGGTTCAGTTCCAGAGTTCTGCCTCCCACCTTCCAGCTCCTTCATAAACCCAGGAATATTTGAAATTCAGCCAAGAGCTTCACCTGGCTTTGATTTTGCATCATGTGGAAACGGTCCTTGGAAGCTGTAGTTTCCAGAAACCTTAAATGTTTGCTAACATGTCTAGCTTCTGCATTTGTTGATCACTCCTTCTGTGCATGGCTGTGTTGCAATTCCTGTGCCCTGAAGATGGTATGATTGGTTCCAGCAAGGAAGGGGGAAATTCTGGGGGATTCTATCACCAGGAACTAGGACATAAAAATAGACAAAAGAACTGAGAGATGCCCTTTTAGTGTTCATGACAGACAGTTCTTTGAAGAGGAAACTGACGGTGGTTTAACATCTGCCTGCATACCTCATAGCCCCCACATACAGGGGTGGGCAAAAGTAGGTTTACACTTGTTTGTATGGAAAAAGACATGCAGGTTATGATGATTACAACAGCTTTATTAACTCAAAAGAATGTCACAAGGCACAATGTGACTCAACAACTATAAACCTAATCCCCCCCCGCCCACATACATACTCAGATAGGCAGAGCTATATTTCTTCCTTATCTCTGTCCCCTCTGAAATGATTCTGGGATTTAATAAAATATTGCCTAGTTTATACTTTCTCTTTCCAGTTAAGGATTTGCCTTGGTTTCCAAGAGTGCAGAATGAGTCGGATGAAGACTGTCTCCACAGTCTTCTGCTGCTCTGCGCTCTGTGTCAGGCGTAATCGGCAGAAACTGCAGAGTGCAGCGGGGTACCGTTCTGCAGGGCTAGTGATGAGGACCTCCTCTCACCCCTGCGGTGCCCAACCCTGGGAAGCTCCCGGGCTGCTGACGTCGTGGAACTGAGTAGGATAGTTCTGGGGAGAAGAGTTACGTAATCGACTGTATACTTTCAGCTGGCCTTCTTTGCTATTTTGTAATACTTTTATTTATCTCTAAGTCCCTGTGATATAAACCACAGTGCTCATTCCGTATTTTTGTGCCCCATTATCCCAATTCCATTATGATTCTGTAGCACTCAGGGATGGTTCCTTTTCTGTAGGTAGCCAGGTTCCGTCCAGTTCATCCAGCTCCAGGAAAACAGGCAGTGAGCATTTCCTGTCAGCTCTGTAGGTGTGTTCACTGTGAATGCCAACATCATCTGGGCAAAATAATGGTTTGACTTCGGGCTTGGCAAGAGTTGTAAGCTCAGATCTGGCTACTTGGTGCTTTCCTCCATCCCATTTTGTCTTAAATTAAGTTTTCCCAGGCAGATGGCCCAATTGGTAGTTGTCAGGTAATGCCTGATGTGTCTGCCCTGTCCCTACAGTTCTGGGTAACCAGAACTTGCTGTTTCTATGTCTCTTACCAATCTTAGCTCATATAGCTCCTCCTCAGGTAGGTGTTCTTCAAATCCTGTTCACATCCTCTTAAACTCTCTTCTTCCATTCTCTTTCTCGCCTACCTATTTGGCTTAGTTACCTCAGGAAATACCCTCTTTGTCCCCTTCCTTCTTGGGTTGTGGAGTAAAAGCTAGCCCTAATCATAGCTGATAAGCATGATACTAAGAATCCTTAAGAAAGGAAAGTCACATTTTTGGAAATGAAATTAGGTGATATGAAGGATCAGTGCTGTTAGTACTGTCCTTGTGAATACCTTTCAAATCCCTAAAAATATCCATTTTGTTAAAAGTTGAGTCTTTTTTTAAAAGAAGATTTTATTTATCTTTAGAGAGAGGAGAAGGGAAGGAGAAAGAGAGGGATAAAAACATCAATGTGTGGTTGCTTCTCACATGCCCCCCACTGGGGACATGGCCTGCAACCTAGGCATGTGTCCTGACTGGAAATCGAACCAGCAACCCTCTGATTCACAGGCCCGCACTCAATCCACTGAGCTACACCAACCAGGGCAAAATATCCATTTTTTTAATTAACTTGCCCTTCTTCCAGGACCACAATTTTGGGATATGTAAAAATTATTTAATTTTATTCCTCTATGTTTTGTTTTATTGCTAGTATTACACAGGGTTTTATTTTTTATTATTTTATCTTATTATTGTATTTCTTCCCATTACCATTTATCCCACAAATATCCCCCACCCTGCAATCACCACACTGTTATCCATGTCCAAGAGTCCTCTTTCCTTTTTACTCAATCCCACAACCCCTAAACCGCTCCCTCCATGGCTGTCAGCCTGCTCTCTATCTATGAGTCTGTCTCTATTTCACTTGTTAGTTCAGTTTGTTCATTAGATTCCACATATGAG
>VMDR010008492.1:0-36464 GCA_007922815.1 Macrotus californicus | reverse complement strand
GAAGGAGGATTTTCTTTATATTAATTTTTAAATTGAGCTCTGATTGACGTTTTAGGCTGATGATGGATATTGCCTACTTTTCATTTCTCTTATGATAATGTGAGGTATAAATAATTTTCTTTTAATCACCAAATGTTAATTCACTCAAAATAATAGAACTTCTTGAGACAAACTCCAGCCGAAACTAAGAGAGGTATTGTTAATCACAGGCACAACCGGGCCCTCTGCCCTTTCTTCTCTATGAGTAGCACACTGTATCCTTTTGATAATTTCTAGAGCACTCCCTTGTGGCTTTTTACAAAAGTTTTAAAATAAGTTTAAACTGGGCACATTAAGATCTACTTTGAACACAGAGGTTTTTAAATCTCTATTTCAAGAAATGATTCCAGCTTCCAAAAGTAGTTTTCAAATTAGCAGACCTCAACCCATGCTTTGTTCCCGTCTTGTCTTAGAACTCCTCATCCTGATCTCTAGAATTTCAAGAGTGAATTTGCAGAGCTAGAAAGGGCCCTGGAGTTCAACCGTGGCAGACCTCCAGATCCTGCCTTCCCAGAAGGAATTCCTGAACATGACAGGTCAAAATTGGTGAATTGCTTAAGGTGTATGTATATAATGGAATACCACAGAGGCCCTCAGACAAATGAGGTCTTTTCCTGGCTTGAAAGGATAAAGTAAGCCACACATTTTGTTACACCTTAAATATTGCTGTTGCCTGTCTGTGGACCAGAGCTGTCTCACAAACCCTGTTGTGCTTGCTCCCCTTTCCTACTTCTATACGTTGCACATAATGCATATTTTTTCATTGACATCGACAGGGGCTTTTCCTGTAATTTTGAGTTAAAGTAGTTGTTGTTTGATTGTTTCGTGCATCCTGTGACACTGCCTAAAGGGGAAGGTTCTTTCTCAAGAAGTCCTTCCAAATTGACCCAAACTCACTATTATCTAGTTAATACAGTTCTCTCAGTTCACCTTTGGAAAGGTTGTTTTTCAAAGTTTGGTTCGTTTTAATATTTCTTGTCTCCTTTTTAACACGAGCTCCCTCTTGTTTCTTTTGTTCGCCAGTCCCCCCAGAGTACCAAGGGGCCCTCGCTGAGCCAGGGACAGGGGCCCCTCCCTGGGCTGCAGGATGATGCTTTGCATAGACCAGAGTTGTATTGTGCGTGTTTGTTGTCTTTAATGTCCTTGTTGTTAAACTTTAATCTTTTATTCTCTCAACTGTTTCTTTTAATCTTTAACTGTCTTAAAAATCACTTCTTTTTTTTTATTGGTGTATGCACAGGGCTCGTGGTTGGAGGCACAATGTATGCATATTTCCACAAATTAAGGCCTCCAGCTTGGATCTTGCAGGGCAGGTTTATATTCAGACCTCTCCAAATTCCATTTCCAGACAGAAACAGAGTGTAGACAAAGCTGAGACAGGGACTGAATTGAACTGAGATGGTGTGGACACTGTGTCTCCTCTCTTCTCTTTAACCCTGGTCACAACCTCCTTCCCTTTTGTGAGAAGGTCTTTTCAGATCCGCTGCTTTCTGCAAGGCTTTTTGTCCCCTCGAGTTCAACGTTCTGCTAATGTTAAGTCTGTGTGTTGAGAACCTTATGAAAAGTCCTTGAATCAGCTGCTATTAAATTCTTCAAAACCAGTGATTTCACCTCCCTTCACTTTTCAACATCTGAAACACAACCAGGAGTAATAAGTTGATCAGTTTTCTGATTTCCATAACATTTATGCACTAGAAAAATTAGCAGAACAATAAACCACTTGCTCTCCTGCCACCGAAGGAGAGCCCGAATCCTTTTATTGTGCTGGAATTTAAGTTTTACATATGATCTGAAACAAAGAATCCATCAGGCAGGGCTTGAACACATTTTTCCTGTAGCGGGTTGGTTACCTCTAACAATATCTGTCTCTGTATAAGAGGGTTTGCGTTGTATAAATGAAACATTTGCAGACTACCTGAAAGAATTCTCATAAAAAGATGGTCCAATTGTATTAGGAGTTTGTATGGGGAGATCTAAGCCAGTTAAGTCAATAATTTTATTTTGTGTGAGGGTTCCCCTAAATTGTTACATTTGAAATGCTATACTTTCTTTTTCAGTTATGTTTAAATTAAGTAATATGTTGATTCCGATATTGTAGTCATCTTTTAATAAACATGGCAATTTACGTGGGGACTGTCAAACTGTAACCCGAGTCAGAGTTAAAATAAAACCAGCCCAGAGCGTAGTATAAGATAGACTTAGCATCGCTGGAAAGCACATGCAGTGTTTGGACCTCGGAGAGGATTAACCGATTCCCACAGGTGATCTGCTTTCGGCTGCCTGGATGCCCCCTGCCCCGACCGCCCCTACTGCTATGTCAATGATGCATGCCATCACCTTCTGGTTCCGAGACCCAAGGCAAGTTGCTCCCAGTGTTATTGTCACCAAGTTGGCAACGTGAATCCCAGCTAGAAATTCACCTGTTACTTTTCATCCTGAGAGTCAAATAAGCATATGCTTGTTTCAGTAAATTTAGACCAGAAACTGCCATTCTCTGTGCTCATTGCCAGTTGACCCCAATTAGCATTGCCTTAGCAAGGCTGTAGTGAGAAGACTTCCTAAAGGGTCTCCTAGTTTTTTAGTCCACTCACAGAACTCAGTATAGATTAAAGTGGAATTAATTTCTCCTTGATCTTTTCCATATAATATTTTTTGTTCTACTGAATTTATCATTAGATGATGTTTGTAATAATCCATTTTTTTAAATTGCCAAATTTTAGTGTTGGTTTAGATTTCAGCAGTTGGATTAGATGAAATGCGGTTGCTGGAGGAGACCTCCCTTGCCACCATGCCAGTAGTACTGGGTTCCTGACAGTGGTCTCCTGGATAGACATTTCACTCATGTGTAGTCATTTCAGCCTTTTCACAAATGCCCGGATTTTTATCATTAATCTTTCCCTGGATGATAGAGAGTTAACCGTATTCTGTGTATGTATATTTGATTTGCTTATACATTTTACTTTTCTTGTTTGCTTATAGATTATAGACTGTTTTATTGTGTTCACTAGTTCTCTGAGCTATCACATCATCACTACAGATTTCTGCGTAAGTGTATGCATGTGTTTTATCACTAGGTGGTGTTTTATTTTGAAAATGGTTTTTGTATCAGAAGTTCCTAAGCTTAGTTTTTACCCATATAATTTAATTTCCCAAACAAATAATTAATTAATTAGGCATTTCTAGGTATAGTAAATTGCTGTGTACTCAGCACAGTGAGGCGTTCCTTTTTTCCCATTTGGCGTGATTAGATGCAGCCATTGATAACTCCTGTGAGGAAGCCAGCAGTGCAGGGCCAGGTTTCAATAAGAAAATAGCCAATCTAAGACCAGTTGGATATCTGGATCCAAAAAAAGATCAGACTCAAAAAAATAGTCTGACAGATGGGGTCTGGAGGTGGGGCGGGGGAGGCAGCACAGTTGTGCAGATGTAATCAGAGGTGATATTAATATCATTTACCAAGCTGGGCATTTCCAAGACCTCCTCCAGGGTAGGATGTGAGAAGAACAGAGCAGGATGCACACAGGCCCCTGGAGATCTGAGCTTTGGCAGAAACACAGTGGGAAAATCCAGAGACTGCCTGTGTGCCTGGGACATGACTGGAAACACCCCCCTGCTCAATGCTTGAGCTGCATGGGCACCAGGCAGCAGCCCTGTGTATTTAGGCATTGGGCAGAAGAGCTGGGAGTGGGAGGTGTCTGTGAATATCCTTGACTGCTGCCCTCAGCAGGCTGCCAGGAAGTGGGCGGCTGGCAGACACTTGGACGTACATCTGACTACTGAGATGGATCTAGACAGCGCTAAAGATGGCAACCACTTTTCCGTATGAAGATGATATAAACACATGTTAGGCAAACAGTAACATGTTATAATAAAATATATAATGATCTGTAACAGATTTGTTGTATGAAGTACAGGTTTGGTTTTGGTTTGGTTTTCTTTTAATTAGCTTGGTTTAACAGTGCTCTTGTGAAAAATTCAAAAATTCATGTGAAACCACAAAGGACCGTGAAAAGCCAAATCAATCTCAAGAAAGAACAAAGCTTAAGGCATCGTATGCTCTGATTTCAAAATATACTGCAAAGCAACAGTAATTAAAACAGCATGATACTGGCATAAAGAAAGCTATATCAGTCAATGGAACAGAATAGAGAGCCCAGAAATAAACTCATGCATATACAATTAATTGATCTTTGACAGGGGAGCCTAGAATACACGATAAGGAAAGGATAGTCTCTTCACCAAATGGTGCTGGGAAAATTAGATATTCACATGCAGAAGATACTCAACTTGACATTGATTAAAAACTAAGCTTATGACCTGAAACTGTAAAACTCCTAGAAGAAAACATAGAGGAAGAACTTCTGGACATTGGTCTTGGCGATGATTTCATGGATCTGACTCCAAAAGTACAGACAACAAAGGCAAAAATAGCCAAGTGGGACTACATCAAATTAGAGAGCTTCTGCACAGCAAAGGACACCATCAACAGAGTGAAAAGACAATCTGTAGAATATAATAAACTATTTGCAAATCATATATCAGATAAGAGGTTAATTTCCAAAATATATAAGGAACTCCTACAACCCAATAGCCAAAAAATAATAATTATAATAATTAAAAAAAGGGCTAAAGACCTGACTTGAGTTAAGCATTTCTCCAAAGAAGAGATCAAAATGTCCAGTACTCTATCACTCATTGTCAGAGAGATTCAAATCAAAAGCACAATGAGAAATCACCTCACACCTGTTCAGATGACCGCTACCAAAAGCAAACAAAAACAATAGACAGGTGTTGGCCAGGATGTGGAGAAATTGGCACCATATACATTATTGGTGGGAATGCAAAATGGTGCAGCCGCTATGAAAAACAGCATGGAGATTCCTCAAAAAATTAAAAGTAGAACTGCCATGTGATCCAGCAATCTCACTTCTGGGTATTTATCCTAAAGAATTCAAATCAGGGTCTTGAAGAAATAGTAGCAACCCAGGGGTCATTGAAATACTGCTCTTCACAATATGCAAGATATGGAAACACCCTCAATGTTCATCAACAGATGAATAAAGGAAATAGTAGATTATATATATATATATATATACACACATACACACACACACATAAATAAAATATTATTCAGCCTTAAAAAGAAGGATATCCTACAATATGTAACATGCTCAGAGGATCATAGTAGGCTCCCAGCAGGATCCTTCTCATGCCCGCCTGCCCCTTCCCCACTCCACCCCATTCTCCATTTGGAAGCCACTGAAAACACAAATCTGATCATGTTGCTTCCACGTTAAAGAAACAAACTCAAGTGGCTTCCAACTGCTCTTAAGAGAAATATCAAAATTTCTTTTTTTTGCGGGAAAAAAATTCTAGTGTTTCAGTTCTTGTTTGTTTAGTTGTTTTTATGTACTTGAGCTCAGAGAAACGTATTCGAAGGTATATAAAGCACTTTACATCAGTCCTTAAGGGAGTGGGACTGGAGATGGAGCCAGTTGGGGGCCTTAGCATGATGGCGAAGAGCTGAACTCTAAGACTAGACTACTTGGGTCCACATCCAGTGTTCCCTTGCCTGCTATATATCGTTTGGGCAGCTTACTTAAACCTAATCTCTTTGTACCTCAATAATGATAATAACGATGTGAAAACACATGAAAAGTGCTTAGTACCTAGTACTGTATATTTGCTGCTATTTTCCTCCCTGTTATTTTTTCCTCTGTTGTTGAGTTACAATAAACTTGTTTTGTCTTTACAATGCGTTTAGAAGTTTCAGAGCAAAGGAGAGCAAAGAGGTTCACGGCTATCTGAGGGAAATGCTTATTACTGCCTGCAGGTCTCTGTATGACAGGCCCCTGCCTTTTGGTAACTTCATCCCTCTCTGCCTTGTTTCCCCACTGCTCTGCTGTACCCTGGTCACCTGGTCTCCCCAGTCTACTCATTTCCTGCAGCCTGACTTCTGCTTATGTTTCTGGTCTCAGGTCAAAGTGACTTCCTTGAGAGCCTGGCCCTTAGACAAGGTCAGATCCCTCTGAGTCAGCAATTTTTCTTTACAACATTTTTCAAGTTGTAAGTAACTATTGCTTTGAGTGATAGTTTAATAACTAACCATCTGTCCACCCCCTAACACTTGAGTAGAACTTCTAAGAGGCCAAGATGTCTACGTCCCTCCCATTCCATCCCAGTGCCCAGCATGGCAGCTTGCCCAACTGACAAGGAAAAGGGTGTTCCACAGAAGCAAGAGTGCAGGTCAGTGTGTGAAGGTCAGTGTGGAGGGGACTGTGGGCTCTGTGAGGACCTGGCAAAAGTGACCCTGGACAGCAGGGACAGTGCTACATTTTGAAGGATACTGTCATTTCTGACAAAGACTTTGAGTGGAATCCAGACAACTTTCAGAAGCTGGTGAAGGATTTTAGCCAGGGCCATAATTACAGGATTAGGTTGCATTTTAAAGCGGTCACTCCAGCCCCAGTGTGGTGGGTGCACGTGGGGTGCAGAGCCAGACAGCTCTTCAGTACAGAGATGACCATTGGTGAGGCCAGAACTTAGGCAACAGCGAAGGGGCAGGGGGAACAGACAAATACTCAGAGATGTTGGGATGGAAGAAGTAATAATACCGAGTGCCAGAGTGGATGTGGAGCCATGGGGTGATGATGAAGATGACTTCTGAATTCCTGGTTTGTACTTCTTTGTGACTGTGACTTTAATTTGGGAAGATGAGAAACAGGGTAAAGATCAGCCTTAAAGAGAAATATAATGAAATGAGATTTGTATCTGTTATATGCCTGTGACCTGTCCTTGGGGAATTGTCCCGTGGAGTCTTAAGGTGGACTTGGCACGAGAGAGAGATTTAGGAGACACGAGTGTGTACACAGTGGACGCCGGAGGCGTGGGTAGGTGTTCCAGGTAGCCATCCTCCCCATGGGCCCAACCCAAGCCCGTTATCTCCTACAAAGAAGACTTCAGCCCACAGGGAATCCAGTCCATCTGCTTGTTTTGCCTACACTAAATGTGTAGCTTAGAAAATACTAGTTTGAGCTATAGATATGTTACGTTTAATTTGCCCCAAGAGATAACTCTCAGGCACTTTTTTTTTTATTTCAAAAATTTTCCTTATTAGCCTACAAAGAAGCTGTTATGTACAGAAATGTCATCTCTGCCCTCAGAGACCTCCCTACAGCACTAGGACAATGTTTTCACATAGTAGGTAGGCAGGAATCACAGTAGGAATACTACTTCAGCCACTCATCGTAGGCCACAGGACTGGCAGTTATATCAGTAATTGCTATGGAGGCAAAGGACAGTATGAAATAAATTTCCATGGTTTATTGTTACAGAAAATTAAGAAGGATGAAGCAAACTGTATTAAGCTTCCTCAGAGAAACAGAACCAATAGGATGTATGCGTATAATAGAGGGGGGGAGGGGAAATCGAGAGATTGACTGATTGAGTTTTCTGAGGAACTGGTTCATGCAGTTCTTGAGGCTGGCAAGTCCAAAGTCTGCAGACTGGAGTCCCAGGGAAGAGTTGGTTGCAGTTCCAGCCCAAAGGCCATCTGTTGGCAGAATCCCACCCGCTTCCTCAGGGAATCTCTTTTTCTTAAGGTCTTCATCTGATTGGATGAGGCCACCCACATTATGGGGGGCAGTCTGCTTTACTCAAAGTATACTAACTTAAATGTTAATCCCATCCCCAAAAATACCTCCTCAGGAACATCTAGAGTGGTGTTCAACCTACTGGGAACCGTGGGTGAGCCTTGGCTGTGCCATCCACCTGCTCCAGGACAGTCCTGCAGTGCGACAGGTCTGTGAGAGAGGGCCTCTGCGAGGAGGTCAGAGTGTTGTCTGTTCATCTGGAGCTTCAGTGTAAAGGGCCCAAACATTCACAATTTTGAGAGGCTTAGAGAACCAGAGGCCTTGGTTCCTCACCCTAGTTCAGGAGCCTCGCTGTGGTTTTAGAGGTGTGTAAGCACCACGGTTTCTTTGTTTTGTTTTGCAGTTTGCATTGCCTTTCAGAAGCCAAGTGTATGCACTCACACACACAGAAGTCGGCATTTCATACTTCTTTTCTGTTTTGCAGATGAGGAAACTGAGGTGGGCAACCTCAGGCTCCACCAGTGGCTGTTAAGTGGCTGGGTTGAACCTAGGTCTTCTCACTTTAAATTGTTCCTTTCCTCTCCCTCCCTCCCTCCCCCAAATACCTTGTTTCTAAAAGAGAAGGAACGGAGAAGAGAATATGAATTAATATGAAAATGTATATGAGTATTTATGGTAGAACTCCTATGTGAATTCAGGATAAGAGTAATTTAAAAATTTACCAGATTATATGCCTTACTTGATCCCTCTGGGTTGTGGGTATTTCGAGTTAGAGGAATTTAGGATTTCAGTCCATTCCTTTCTAGTTATGTATTTCTGGTGACTTTATTTGTGGATGAATAAGTATTTAAACTTTAAAGAAACCACCTCCTTCCCTCTCTCTGGGTCGCCCTCCCCACTGCCCTGCAGTGTTGGAGTGTTTTCGCAGTCATGGAGTCTGCCAGGTTTGGCTCTTCTGTTATGCCTCCTTCCAGTTTATTTGGTTAGTTAGCTAATGTGTTTTGCATTCAACCAAGGAAGTTCAAAATACTGTCTCTGAGAGAGCCAGCTAGGGTAGGAGTGCTGTCCAACTTAGAGTGGCAGCCTGGCTGATGATTGAGTAAACCACCCACTAATTTTAGGCTGGGGAAGCTTGGAGCACAAATTGAGTTTTCAGTTGGAAACAATATTCTGCTAAGACATTCTATAGCCCTTGGAAAGATCTTCTGGCTGTCTAGTCCTTGGCCATTTTGAAGGTTCATATCCCTACTCATTATCATATTAAGTGTGGCAAAGATTTTCGTTTTGAAAATGTAACACTACCTTAGATCATCTAGATCTCAAAGGTCATGAAAGGGAAGCTTGTCCTTCTTTCCTATGACTAATGTGGATGGGAAGCAATGAGCTTTGGGCCACAATCTCACCCTGAAGTTGGTAAGCTGAATGGTAGCACACAGGGCTACAGAACTTTCCCCAGTGACCCCTTTCGTGCTTGTGTCCCAGATACTATAGTGCAAAATGTGTCTCAACCGGCCATACTTACGTACTGTCACTTAAAGAAAAATATTCCTGTGTACGTCCTCTGCCTTGTTTTGTGTGGATGAAATTTAAGTTTGTAGCCCGAGTTCACTTTGGTTTCACAAAAATGAAACTGCATATGGCTTTGTCAGTCCCAGTTCTGGCTCCTTCTTGAACTCTTTGGAGCTAAAACCAGGTCATTAAAAATGAAATTTGTGGTTTCCGGGGATGGATTTCTCCAAAACAATACCAAAATATATGTTTGCCTTGAATATGGAGATACTAATAGTTTATAGTTTTGAACTTTGGGTTTTCCTAACAAGTCTGTGCAGTAGGCAAAAGAGCCTGTGTCATTCCTATTTCATAAAGTAAATGAAAACAGGATCGCATTCACCGAAAGAACCGTGGACTCCATGTTTTCAGCAATTTCCGTTTTCAGTCGCCTACTTTGAGACAGGGATTATTATAGCTGGCTGTGTCTCATACATCTGCAAACATTGTTTGATCCTCATGAGGACTGTGAAGTCTTGAGTATGGGTCTCACCTCATAGACGAGGAAGGTGAGTGTCAGGGAGGTTAATCTATACAAGTTCTTGGTGCGAGCACCGTGGAGCTCGTCTGCTCTGAAGCCCATACTTGTTCTACTTTTCAAGCTTCGCCTTATTACAGTGTTCAGATTGCTGTCACTAAATGCTGTGGTTATGGTCCGCATTTTCTTTCTTGTTCATCAGAACATACGAATAGGGAATCGGTCAGGGCCAGTGCAGTTTTTTTGGATCCTATCATTGCTGTATGCTCACTTTAATCATGAAATGCTGTGAGTCCCTGTCTTTGTATTTTTTATGGCAGTTGAGGTATTTCAACTAAGAAGAAAGCATAACCGGAAGCGATTAAGAGATTTCAATTCAACAAGTGTCTACAGAGCACCAGTATTTGTTAGGTGGTGTGATCGGCACTTTCATACATATTATTTAACATGACTTTTACACCATCCCCATAGACCTTCATTATTGCTTGTTTACAAATAAGAAAACTGAGCCTCAGAAAAAAATAAAAACTTGGGGGAGGGCCCGCAGTTAATCAGTAGCACTAGACATGCCCCAGGGTCCTTTAGCTTCATGCCCATTACTCTTTCTACCAACATCAGTGTTCACTGCCAACAACACGCTCTGTTGCTGCCATGGTCACTCTGCCGCCGTCCCTCGGCCCCTCAGCCCCTCAGCCCCTCAGCCCAACCTATTTCTCACCATTTGCATGCCCTCATTTGTGAATTTCAGATAACTTAGGCAGCAACCCAGAAGGCATTTCCTGAATTGTAACTGGAATTCTCTGTGGGAAATTATGCATCTAAAGAAGGTACTGGATGACGCAGTCATTGGCATATTGTTGAGGAACCTCTGCTTTTCAGAATTAATTTCACAGAAAGCGGTGGAGTTACCTATGAAGCATTTCTGAGAAACAAATATAAGACATGTTTACCTGTAGTTTCTTCAGGACAACTCAGTGCATCTTCAGTGGGTATTTAAAAGTCCCGTAGTAATGGCACACGGTTATTGTACTGCTGTATCTGAAGGGTTTCACTAACACCTGTTTGGGTTGTGTTTTCCCTGAGCCCATAATTGCAGAAATACTCTCCCATGGTGATTAGTTCCCAATTTGAAATAGACTGTTTCCCTGAAGGTAACTTCCTAATGAGACCAGTGAGGACCCAAGCTGTGTGCTTTAATGGTGGTAATCCCCTCTTCCCTTGCAGCTTGGCCATGCACACATGGTCAGTGTGAGTCCAAACCTTCACCTTAAGCCCTGTTTGAATTACAAGAAAAGAAGAGGTCGAATTACATTGCTTTTAAGGTCCCTCCCTGCTTTAGCATTCTCTGATTCTCTGGAATATTCACCAAATGGAAGTTCAAAAATTGATTCTCCTTTCACACTGAGAAGGAAGAACGCCCACAATTGAATAAAAGATTAGAAGCTGTGGAGAGGAAATGGTTGTCCTGAGTGAGTTCTTTTATTGGAAATCACCCTTGTACTACTGGACAGGAAGTTAAGTTCTTGCCTGGGTCATTAATCATTGTGCCAATTTGAAAACTGGCAGCGGGAGTCTGTGGCTGTATTTGAGGAGGAAGGAAGGAATGGGTAGAAATAGAGCCCCTAAAAACTCCTGAGCCTGTTGGGGGAGGGGCATTAGCTAACAAGGAGAGGATGACATCAGCCACCCCTTTTTGTCGCAGGTGCCTCCGATAGTTTTGTCAACTCTATAGTTCCTGCACACCTCCACCCAAAGTTGTTTCCCACTTCTACCAAGAGGAGAGAAATTGAAAGAATTATAGGGTTTTCACTGAGAAAGGGCAGAGAAATGATCATCTAATCGGGTCATGATTTTCCTGTTTTGCTTAAGAGAGATGTTACAAGGGAGGAAGACAAGATTAGGGTAACCTTAGTTTTTGTCAAATTACATTGATAAGAGGACAAAAACCAGCAAAAATATTTAATAGGTATGTGTACGATGCCATGTCAGGGCAGCCTGTGCCCTATGAAATGACTCCATCTGTTACCAGTCTCCGCCCTTCTTTACTTCCCTTGTCCCAAGTGCGCCCTACTCTGAGAAATGGCCTTCTGCCACCTAAACTTGGAGCTTTCCCCTGCGTGTGTTAATTGGGCTAGGAGAGTACCAAGACCATCCTTGCTTTCACTTCTCCATCCTCCCTCCGATCAATGTGTAACTGTTTTTAGAGTATTTGCACTTTTCTATTTATTTTTCCTTTAAAGTGAGGAGTTTTGGTAAATAAGAACTTGGCAGCAAACTATATTTCCACAAAAATAACAATTCTGACATCTCAGGGTGTCATCCATCTCGAAGCTCTTCCAACAGTGGAGTCTAAATATACCACCGGGCTTTCTTGTCACTCATCAGAACCCACTCGGAAATTTGCACCCCTCGGGGTTGGATTGACTGAGCGTTCGGTAAAGCTCTCACTTACAGATTTTTTTCTGATGGAAAAGGGGCTAAATTAGGTTGGGAATTAAGTATTAGGCTCAGTTACAGTTTGTGTGGGGTTTTGCTCTTTCTTCCTCTCTCACACCTGCTTCTTTCTAACTGCAGTTTCACAACGTTCTTAACTGCTCAGCGCACAGTGTGGTCCTTCCATCCCTGCTGAATCCTGCCCTGAATCATCCTCCTGAGCATGGCAGGGGCTGGCCTGTGTGCCTGTGTGACTTTCAAGCTTAGGTGGGACAGAAATAGCCTTCACTCTTCTCTCTCCACGTCACACACGAGCCTGCACAGACATCTGAGTCCTTGCTCCAAACTAGTCACACCGCCCCCAGCTTACTCATTATTTACACCAATAACGGACACTTAGAGGTAATTTCCAAAATTAAAAAAATAAGTACATAAATAAATCAGCACTGGGTTACGTGTCATTGTCAGCCCAGGAGGAATGTTTGGAGCAGCTAATGAGGCAGAGAATGAGATCTCTTTCTATCAGCCAGCCACCTCTTCATGGGAAATCATACAGACTTGGAGTTTTGGGGGCTCTTGAATGAAAAAGAGCAGACTAGATGTCCACTCTATTGGATTTTGTGTACCTAGCTTACGAAGTCATGTAAGTCACTCAAGAATTCTTGAAGTTCTGACTTGAAGAACTGGCCCCAGTAGTGCCTGGTGGGGCCTTGGCCTTCCCCGCTGGCCCTCCCCACTTGAAACCTGGATCTGGAAGTCAGCACGCTGTCTGACGGTCAGACATGGTCTCTCCATTTCTGCTCCTGAACGCCATAGCACCAGACGTGAGTAGGAACTGTCCTTGAAACTCTCCTTGCCCATCCCCCTGATGGCCCACTCCCCTGCCTTCCCTCTTTTTCTCGATTCTTTCTTTGTCTTCTACGGTTCATTCTGCATTGTGTTCACTTCCAAATGTCACCCTCTTTCCATCTCCACAGAAAACCTAACCCTCACAGCTTCCTCTGTCACCTCCAACAAGCTTGGCTGTTTAATCTCGACTTCCCTTGTTTCCATCTGCCTGCTGAATACACTTCCACTTTCTTATTTTCTCATCTCAGCCTCAACTCTAAAAAAAAATTATTTTTACTCCCTCAACTGAATCCTTCTAATGCTGTGTCAACTTCTGTCATTGTCCTCTCAATCCATATCCTAGATCACCATGTTGGTCATTCATACTTTCTCCTTTGGGCCAGTGTTCCCACAGAGGGGCTCAGGCAGGCCGCTGGTGCACGCAGAAGAAGGACCAGCATCAAGGGCTCAGAGGCAGTTAGTACGAAGGGCTAACTGCCAAGCACTGCACTAAGCTTTTTCCAGGCTTATTCCATTTGGTCCTCACAACTTCCTTTCAAGTGGTCAGTAGGTGGGACTGTGCTCTACCCAGACATGGGAACAGTCATTTCTTGTCCTCTCCTTTTGTCAGAACACCACAGGACCCACCACAGCCTTTAGA
Organism: Macrotus californicus; assembly: GCA_007922815.1. Taxonomy (NCBI): domain Eukaryota; kingdom Metazoa; phylum Chordata; class Mammalia; order Chiroptera; family Phyllostomidae; genus Macrotus; species Macrotus californicus. The sequence continues at coordinate 22,885 of VMDR010008492.1, read as the reverse complement.
ATAGGAAGAGTGAATGGATTATACCTATCTAGTGTGCCTTGAGAGGGCTACATACGCCCTTCGGGGTCTTGTGCACTGGGAACTCAAGTGCCTTTCCTCCCTCTTTTCCCTTTATTTCTTGGGAGTGGGGAGACTTGGTTCTGGATGCCTCCCCTAAATGCTGCACTTCTGGCTCTGCCCAGGACACAGGTGAGAAATACATGGCTTCGTGTGTGCTTTGGCACTGGGTCTCTAAGAGCCGCAGAGGGAGGCAGGGAGAGGTTACTGTTCTCTGACGCTGACAGCCGGGGCTGGAGGTCCTGCACACCAGCACTCATTTGTTCAGTGTGTATGTATTATGCAGAACTGGGTAACACGCTAGAAATATAGCCTCAGTTCTCATGTATGGCTGAGAAAAATACACTTTATACAGCTCATTTTGTAGTTATTACTTAGCAGGAATTGTGGTAAGTGCTACAGAAGTGTGGCAGGCAGGCCGAAGCCCTCATTGGTGTTGACTCTCAGCTGTCCCTTCTCGCAGCTTTGTGCCTGAGGAGCTGTGAATACAGAGTGGGAACCGGATATGGTTCATGAACAGTGGGCAGGAGGGTTGTCCGGGGCGGCCGTTTGCTCAGGTCAGTCCTCTGCTCACTACATTGCAGTAGATCGAGTCCACCCACCTGTCTTCCTACTTGTCACCAAGCCCATCAGGCTGTCCCTGCTGCTTGTTATTCCCACCCACAGCTCAACCTGTGCTCAGGTATTCTCGCCACCTCCATTTTATTTCTCCTCATTCTTCTACCTCCATATTCTCTCCCTATTCTCACCTTCAGGGTCACCGTAGTGTCCCAGTTTCTCCCCTGTCCCAACAATGCCCGTGCAATCTATCTCTCCTCTAAGTTTATGCCAGGTCTGAGTTGGCATTCTCAGAGTGGGCACTGGCAATGGCAGCATCCCCTGGGAACTTGTTAGAAATGCAGAGTCTCAGCCCCCACTCCACACCTGCTGAAATAGAGACTGGGGTGGGTCCCCCAGTCTGCACTCTGACGAGCCCTCCAGGTGAACCTGATACATACCAGTTTGAGAACCAACTATTTGCCTCCCTTAGATTTTAGTGCTGTGTTGCCTTGTTTCCTTATTTCGTATCTCATATGTAAATATTTTGCTTCCACATTGAGATTGTAAGTGTATTATTTTGTCCACATTCATATCTCTACAGTGTTGTATATTACAGCTTAATATACATTTGGGAACATCCCCAGAAGCTGTTTCAATCCATTTTCACCTACTTCCATATGACTCATAATCTCATCCCGATCTGCTTAGGAACCCTTGGTCTACGTGAGGCCACGTTCAGTTCTTTACAACCTCTAAACCAGTTGAGAAGTTCAGCGTTCAGTATATAAACACAAGAAGGGTTATAACTCGAAAACCATTATTTGTGGGGGGGGTTTAATGCAGGCAATAAATGCTCTTAAAATAATTAGATTTTTGCTGTCCCTAAAATGAATGATAATAGAACTGAAGAGGGTAAAAAAAAACACCTAGTTTTCTGTATGGCATCAATTTGGTGGAAACTATAAAATAAAAGGAGAAGGAACAGATATTTTTGTGAGCTGAAGCAGGTGGTTAGGTTGAGAAGTATTTCCCATTCACTTCAAGGTGAGCGTGTCACTGTGTCAGAGTGTATCTCTGCGGGGGCCTCTGTGGAGTTGTGCAGAGCGCTGGAAGGCGGCCGTTGTTTCAAAAAAGAATGTTTTAATTTGTTGATCACACCAAATATTTGGCCTGTAAGAAACTCAACTTTTTCTCCTTCCTTTTTCCCTTCTTCGCTCTTTCCTTTTTTCCTTTCCTTCCTGATATATTAAATAAGTGTTAAAATACAGTGATAGAGTCTTCTCTGTAGAAATAAAAGTGTGAGGGAGGGTTTTGTTTTACTCTGGTTTATCCTGCTAGTGCCTTACCCTCCTATGTGCAGCCGCTGGAATGTATCCATTGTGCCTTTTTCTTTTGGGTATGGTTTTACGAAAGTACAATGATTTATGTGCCACTATTTTAAACTTACATAAATTGTATTGTGTTTTAAATCTCATGGATTTTTTTTTTCATTCAGCACTATTTTAAAGATCCATTATGTTTTAAAATTCACTCTTGTTGCTGTGTGTTTGTGTGGACTCCAAGGGTGGGCAACAAAAATCATACTGCGGTGACATCGCTCCTTGTGGTCTGTGCGAACCTTTCTCTGGGACATCTACACAGGGGTGGGCTTGCTGGGTCTTAAAAATATGTAGTTCGTTCGACTAAATGGCGCCAGGTTGCTCCCCAGAATGGCTGCCCCGGCCTTGCTCCCACCACTGCCACCAGGATGCCTTACCCACGTCAGGGACTTACAATTTTGTAGTCTACTAGGTCTGATGCAAGAGCTCTTAATTTTCATGTATTTCATTATTCAACATCTTTTCATGTGCTTGCTAGTCTTTAGGATAGCCTTAGTATTAATAGATTGCCTGTTCATATTCTTAGCCCACTGTTATATGAGTGATGTACAGGATTTCACCGACTAGTTCAGGTATCAGTCTCTTCCGTTTGGGACTTTCCATCATCTGTTCTCTCGCCTGTCCATCAACTTCTCCCACAGGGCCCTTCATTGAACAGAAATCTTTAACTCTAATGTAATCACTGTTTTGCCTCATAGTTTCAGTTTCTGGAGTCCTTCCCTGCCAGTAGGTGGTATCAGATAAGGTTTCATTTTCAGTTTTTCTCCTTACAGTGAGTCAGTTTTACCAACACCAAAGACTAGTCTTTTCCAGTTATCTTTAGCATAGAAAGATTTTTTCCACTTCCCTAACCCTCTCTAACTTCATTCCACAAAAAAATGTTTGTATAAGTTGGAATGACTCAGGAGCCCAGAAGAATAAGCTGCCACACAATGACTAGTAAGAATAACATTCATGAAAACAATGTCAGCACCCTTTTATCCCAGCCTCGGAAAGGTTCAGCTGGACCCTGGATGGAAGTAGGTACAGTTGCCAAAAGAAAAGGTTTTTTGTTGATGTTGTCTATTCTACCTACAAGGTGTCCACCATGTCAGCCACCATAATGCAGGCCCCATTCCACTATATATTTCAGTGGTTCAATTTATGAATTACTTACAAGGCATGCAAACTCAACATACCATCTAAATCATTCACATCTTAAAAATTGTATAGGCATTGGGAAACTTTTAATCTCTATGTAAATTAAAGAGAAAGAAACACATATTTCTAAGTATTTTCTGCCCAGTAATCTCTGAGTATCTAAAATATATTTAGCACTTAGCACACTGCCTTCAACAGAGTGGTAAGTAAATAAATATTTGAATTGTTTCATTATTTTGACTAATAGTTAAAATAAGGAAAAATTAATTTGGCCCATATTTTTAATTCTGTTATTGAATTCTGATAATAAAAATATTAACCATCTTACTGTTAATTGAGTGCACACTGCTCTTTGCTGAGTATTACACATACATGGTCTCATTTAATCCTTGGAAAAAGTCCCACAAAGTAGGTATCACCATTCCCGTTTTATGCACGAGGAAACAAGCCCAGGGAGATGTCCTGTTCCCAAGGTTACATACATATCTAGTACTGAAACCCAGATCTGCCTGCTCCTACACTGGGTTCTTGTCCACCACTCACATCACCTCCTAGTCCTGCAAATTAAACCTCAATAATATGCTGAATGAGAATGTGTTTATATTTACACAAAAGTATTTGACCAGCTCATTGTGCATTTCATACCAAGAACTTGGGCTCAGTCACTTACTATCAGGTCACAGTATATTTTTTACAGTTAAACAAAACCCGTTAACTTTCTAGTTATTTTTTCCTTGTCATGCATGTTAGCTCATGTCCAGTTTTAGTTAATACGATTCTTATGTGTCTTCACTGACACCTGTTTTCCATCCACATTATGAGCTACTATCACTTTAGTATAGTGAGTTTTCTATATAAGCTCTTGTTTGCAAAGTAAATACTGCATTTTCATCTCTCTTCCTGTCGGCCAAATATTCATGAAGACAGTGATAAGCCTCTGTATCGACATTAAACATCGACATGGGTACAATCTATGAATTTTCTGATAATTAGGTGTTTTATTTATTTGACAGATTATTAGCCATAATTTCCATTCACCAATGGTATAGGTTCTTAAATATTATAAATTCTTAAAGTATCTTTCTTAATATTCCTAGCACTTTAAATGTTTTTGGTTTATATTTTTAAAGAACTAAAATTGTAAAACCAGAGAATAAAAAGTCCCCTTAGTACAGTTTCAGAAACCAGAGTTGCTGACTCAGACCTAATTGTTCTTCTTAAATTTTCCCCAGTGATTTGGGTTTATTAAAGGCCTGATCTGACATTAGACACAAGAATATTTTCATTTGAAATGTATCTCTGTGCCCTGACGAAGTCACTCCGCTCTGAGGACTTCTTCTCTCCAGCCTTGTTTACCCCATCAGGCCTTCCTGCCAGGAGCAGCCCTGTTTACATAACTGCCCTCTTTGGATGGAATATTTTACTGAGCAAAGTCCTACACTTGCACCGCAGCCTGTTTAACATGGAATAGGGACAAAACCTGAAAGGCAGTACAGAATGCTCAATAAGCTAGATCTGTGGTGAATGAAAGTGGAGGCATTTGGATGAAAATGAAGTATTGGAAGCAGGGAGCAAGAGCAGGGGCGTTTTGTCAGCAAAGACTAAAGAAAACAAAAGGAGAGAGAGTCGCCCTTTAGTGAGGGGGTGGAAGAGAAACCGCTAGCTGGCTCAGGAGTGTAGGACAAAGGTGTATGTATTTCCTCTTTGAAAGCTTGCTCATTCATTAAACACTTTAGCAAAAATGGAGCCCTCCAGTCTCAGAGCAGCAGCGTGGCTATCGCTTCTCCATTTTCTAACTAAAAAGAAAAGATTTCACAAGAACGAGGGCCTATCATCAGTCGTGTAGGGTCTTTTTATTTTACTGGAGTTTCCTTTTTTACTGCAGCTTTGACTAATTCCTAATAAGCCCAGGCCTCTCGCCCACAGTCACTGTGGTCACAAATATATTAATTATATTTTAAGCATGAGACATTTTCATTGCAACTGCTCTTCATGGAGCAGAGGGTTCACTAGGCAGCTTGTCATAGAAAAGATAACACGTGTCTCCCATTCTCTGTCTTTCCCAGAACTGAGTCTCCAGCCAGGTGACAGGGCACCAACCACCCTAACTCCCATTTTCTGCATTTCTCTCTTCTTTTCTCCCTATCAAATGTGCCACATCATTAACTATGTCAAATCTAGAATATTCTTTAATGGCCCTTCTTCTGGAGGAGTTTTCCCAGATTTAAACTAGGACTAGCACTTTTCTCCCAACCAGTAAGAAATTCAGGATAATAGCATGATTTTACTCCTTTTCATTCATGACAAGTACATCTTTGTCACATTTGACTTCTCTGATGTTCATTGAGCCTTTCTTTATCACGTGTCACCTATTGTGTGAGACTATTTCTCTGTGTTTAATCATCCCAATAACTGGCGTGGGTTTATTGCCCTTGTATTATAGAACTGGGAGACAGATGGTGGTGGAGGTGATTATGACTTAACCCAGGTTGCACAATAGGAAGGGGAGCCAGGATTTCAGCTCTAGAAGTTTATGCACTTAACTGCTGTGGGAGGATGTGGAGGCAAAATGATAACTAATGAGTACATGTTGGATTGAGAGTCACAACCTTGTACTGAGCCATGAGAGCAGAACATGCCTGGCTCTGGGGGTGTCATACCTTAGCTCTTGCTCTTGCATCAAATGCAAGCCTTCAAGGTGTCATCTTGCTTTTTTTTTCCTCTTAATTATTTTAGAGCAACTTTAGGTCCATGGCAAAATTGAGGGGAAGGTACAGAGATTTCCCCATATACCTCGTACACCATGCCCCAACACATGCGTAGCCTTCCCCATTGCCAACACCCCCCACCACAGCGGTCCATTTATTATCATTGATGAACCCACATTAACACATCGTTAGCACCTAAAGTGCATAGTTTACTTTAGGGTTCACTGTTGGCATTGTACATTCTATGGGTTTGGACAAATGCATAGTGGCATGTATTGACCACTATATTATCATACAGAGCATTTTCACTGCACTAAAAATCTATGTTCCATCAATTTATCCCTCTCTGCCCACGAATCCCTGAAAAGAATTCGTCTTTTTATTGTCTCCAATAGGTTTGTCTTTTCCAGAATGTCACTTGGAATCATACAGTATGTAGCCTTTTCAGACTATCTTCTTTCACTAGAATTATGCATTTAAGGTTCCTCCATGTCTTTTCATGGCTTGATGGCCTTGCTCTTCGTAGCTAAAGAATTTGGTGAAAAAATATCCCTGACCTTTGCAGAAATGCAATTTAGGACCTATACAATAGGTTTTGTATACTGGGTTTTTGCTAGCTCTCCTATATCCAAGTTCGTGCACAAGCCAAGGTGGGTGTTAAAATTTGAACTGTTCTCAGCCCCCATAGATAATGCTGAGTATGTTCCAATCGTACTTTTAAGAAACCATTCGTGTTTCTGTACATGGAGTTTTAATCACTTTAGTGTTGGCCCAAAGGTTAAAAACTAAATCCCTTATAATCAAGGCACTTTTTTCCCCCTAATGAAAACCACAGCTTGAGCAGCTGCTTGTATTATTGTCTCCACTCCGCGGTTCCTCTGGTGTGTGGGAGTTTGCTGTCGGGCTGTGGAAAAGGGAGCAAATAAGAAGCCAAGAATGGGGTCATGTTTCAATAGAGAAATAATGGTGGAATGCTCAAATCCATGCGTGTTTTCCTCACCCTCCCCACACTTTGGGCATGCAGTTTGGCTCTCTTTTCCTTTTTAAATGTTTCCATAAGGCATGAAAGAGAAGCATATATCATAAGAACCATTGTATTGAAAACTCCTGGACCTCCACTTGGATTCTATACAGTATGCCTTTATTTTTGCCTGTAGCTGTAAAATGACAACACACCTACACAGTCGGTGCTGTGTAACACCCGTATTTTGCCCCTCTGCGTTGGTGTGGCCTTCCTTTCCTTTGGGTTGAAATTGTGTTTATCTGTGTACAGTGTTTTCTCTTCGGTCGATGTCTATGTCTCCTTTTCTTTTTTTTTAATGTCTTTTCCTGTCTCCCTTTCTCCTCATGTTCTTTTCCCTGCTCTCCATTTTCTAGTCCCCTTTTTTCCTCTTCGCTTTTTGTATCTGACTTCAAATTCTACAAATAAAAACTAAAGTCTTGTTTTTGCTGTTCTTAATTTTCTGTGTAGATAAATAGATCATTTTGTAGTTCTCAAAAAGGATAGTAGCTCAAATAGAATTGCTTTTTACTTATTAGGACCTTGATTTTTTTTTTTTAATGTAGGTTTTTGATCCTTAATAGAAGCAGCTGCTTCATCCTGGCTACTAATTGCAATGCCCGAGATTAAGAAGAGCCCCTGAGTTCTGACTCCACAAATGGGGTGAAATCTCAGTGACACCGTGTACCCTTCATGTCTCGGTCACCCCAAGCCACACTTAAATGAAGACATGTTTTATCATTTAATCAACTGCCAGGATCACTCTGGGGCTTAAACGAAACAATCTGAACAGCCCTTCAAACACTGTCAGAGAAGACTAAATTGCAAATATAAACACTAATGACCCTTCTTCCTACTAACTTTTGTATATTTTTTTCATTAATAGACAAGGCATAGCCAGCTCCTCACCCTGTTGACCTCATCCTAAGGAGGGAAATATTGGCAGTTTGGGGAAGCAGCATAATAGTGTTGAGGTCAGAACACATAAATTACAATCCTGGGCTTGTACTGACCAAAGGCATATTACTTAATCTCTGGGACTTCGGTTTCCTCATAGGTCAAATCTCGAATAATCCCCGCCCACTTCCATGGATGGCTGAGAATGCTGACGGGTGTGTGAAAGCAGGCTGGCTGTAAAGGTTACTCTGACGTGGCTCTGGTCCAGACGCCCAGGCTCCTTTTTCTTTTCTATTTTGTCTTTCCACATCTGATCAAGTCTCTTTCTTAAGAAGCTGGTCATTTGAGATGTGAGTCTCTCCTTAATTCTTTGTCCGTACTGGCATTTAACATATTCTGGCTTTCAGAGTCAGGTCAGACCTACCATCCTTTACTACCGATTTTTAGATTGAACATATGTGGCAGGCCAGAAGCAAAAGGAATTCAGGATATATCCAGGCAGAGAGCTGTCAACAGTGTAGGTCTTAAATGAGTTTTAAGTTCATAGTCTTTATGCTAAAAGCTATAAACATAGGCCACCCCCTTAAGGTTTCAATTTAAGAAAGAATGAAGCACTGCAGGAGCCTGGACTTCCCACCTAAATTCTTTTAACATTTCCTGACCAATGATCACCCACTCATATGCAGTATCACCTAGATCAGTGATGCTCTAAGCCCTGGTCAACCCACAGCCCTGCCTTCCTCTCTTAGGAATGCAGAGTAGTTCCTGGGTTACATGAGATTTTGTAATTTGAGGCAAGAATTAAAACATTAAAAATTGGACATGTTTACATAAAAGCCAGATTTCCTGCCTCTGGAAATAAACAGGTGTTAGAGCTATGAGGTCACCGTCTCCCCCTCCTCCTTTCTTTTTTATCAATTTCACCAGTTTACACAACTTCTAGTATAAGTATTTTATTTTGAGACTCCAAAATATATATATATATTTCTCCTGCTTTAAATGCCTACTCCTGAAAGGAAGCATTTATGAAATTCCTGGTGTGTACTCAAACCGTGTTGTCAGAGAAACAGAAGACATAATTTCTGCTGTCAGGTTGCTTGTGGCCTAACTAAGAAAATAATACAAAAACAAGTAAAATAAGTAGGGAAACATTGAACCCGGGTAATGACTATCAGTGAACATCAGCACGGGGCCAGGTTGTCAGGGAAACTTCATGGATGGTGTTGGCCTTGAGCTGTCTCAGCCATCATTGATTTTCCTACTCTGTGTCTTGCACAGTATTGGGTACTAGGAATAAAAAGGTGATTGACAGATACATCCTCTGCTTTCTTTAGAGATTTGTTTACTATTTAGTATACAAAGATAAACATATAAACAAACAAGGACAGTAAAACATGACTCATGCTTAGAGAAAAATCTTTAGATAGATAATGAAATCACAAAAGAGTGTGGCCAATTATATAACTGAGCTATGAAGTTTTCTTATGGTGTAGGTGATGAGTAAATTGATTTTGGATAAATAGATTGACCAACCTGGGAATAAAGGAAAGATGTTCCACATAGTGAATTCAGTACGAAAAGATGTATAATTCACATGAGTGCATCTAGATGAGTTTTAACATCACGAGAGGAAAGCAACGGCCAGATCTTGGAGGGACATGTATTCGTGAAGAAGTTAAACTTTATAGGAGGTTGAGAGCCAACCAAATCTTTTAATCAAACACTGGAAGGACACACATCCCCAATCCATTCTTTGCTTCCTCCACCCTGCTGCACCCCTGAGGCTGACCTAACTTAGCTAAATTAGCAGACTCTCATGCTCTTTGATTTTCAGTTGAGTTCAGCCAATGGATAAATAGTCCCAGCAGGAGATGGGCAGGAAGAGAGAGTAAGGTCAAGGTCTTTATTCTCCTGGCTTTCTTCCTTGAAGAATACACCTGGGAACAGCTTCATCTCCCCGTCTGAAGGTGACCATATTTACATAACTTACCCCTTCCAGTAACTAGTTTTTTCTATTGTCCCTTCAGGCCTTTGGTGGTGACGTATTCATGTCTGTACTGTCCCCAGGTTATCAGTGTGCCTTCCCCTGCAGTCTACTCTTACCATTATCAATAGTCCTGTTGTAAATAAATCCTCTGCAAATTATCCTCATTTAAAATACAATTTGATTTTAATGTTAAACAGCAGTGTAAAGGGATGGTTTCCTGGAATGGAAGTAAAAGTGCAAAGCAATCAACTAAGAAAACTGGCCACGGTGAGAGATGATGAGGTTGGGAATCTGCAGTAGTTGTGGAGATAGAGAGGAGTCAATTGATACAGGAGAGGGAGTAAAGTTGAATGGATACCAATTGGATGTGGGAGATTAGGGAAAGTTAGGTGTCAAGGATGACCACCCATGTTTCTAAATTGGGTAGCTGCTTGGTTCAAGAAGTAAAAAGATGGGTTTAGTTTTGCATGTGTCAGTTCTGAGATCTTTGTGGGAGAGCTGTTGGAGATACATGCCAGGTATTGGGGAGACCAATGTAGAGTTCAGGAGCGATCTGACTGGAGGGAGAAATGGTATACTGTCACCTTATAGGTGGTCCTTGAAGCCAAGGTGATAGAGGAGGTCCCATAGGAGAACTGAGAGAGTGGGAGAAGAAACAGAACAAGAGAGGAAGACTGTGGTGCACAGAACTTGGAGTATCACTAGAAGGATCCATAGTTTTGCACAGAGGGCATGAGCAACGGCAAAAGAGAGAGTGAGTGCTAATTGCACACGGTGGGAGAAACCTCTGCAGAAGACTGGGACCAGGGCAAGGAGGCACTTGAAAGCTAAGACAGAGGAGCCTGGGCTTGGGTTAGAAATCCAACAGCTATTATATTTTAATTGTTTCTTTAGTCTACAAGTGTGTACTGAGCACTGAGGTTCCTGAGTGAGATGATATCCACTCAGGTTGTCTTTTGAGACGAGTTAAGGTATGATAGAAGGGCAGAGATGGAGATGGGCTTAAAATCTGAAGCAGCAATGTCGTCATCAAGTGATGAGGACTGAAACCACATTAGTAGCATTGAATACTGAGGACAAAGAGATTTGAGGAAAGAAAAAACAAGACTTACAGGAAAATGAGTCTAGGAGAAGAAAGGTGCGGATGACCCCAAGATTTTTACCAGCACATGTTAGTGACCACAGTCACATCTACACTCATTTTTAGGTTCCATCATGTTAATGACCATTGTGCCCAAGAAAACTCCTGGTAGTTCTGAAGAAGCAACCAACCAGTTAGCTGCTATGAGCAATTTAATTTTCCCGTTTTCGAAAAATAAGGAAACCTTTTGCCTGGTGTAAAGTAGGTTGGCTGGTTAGAATATGTGTCCCAGAATGATGTAGTTTAAAAATCCAGTAAAGTCTTGTTAAGTTCAAGGATAGAATTTCAGAGGTGAAATTATGACCACTTGTTTTATATAATCTCCGATGGAGAAATAAATAGAAATACAGATGATTATTATGAAATTCATTGTATTTTAGTTGATGATTTCTTCCTGTTCTTTGGCTTTAATTCTGATTCTCTGCAGTTATAAGCTTTCAGCCTCTGTGCTGAGATTGGTTCTTTATCTTTCTTTTCTCCCAACTCCACTTCCACAGTCTCTCCTCCCCACCAAATCATAATTTAAGGAACTAACTATAAGTGATGTAGGGAGTCACGTTTCAGAATTGGAAATGTTGTGTTGTAGTATTTCAAGTTTGTACTTTTAATTTTTAAACTATGCTTAAGATTAGTAAAAATTTCAAAAATTGGTAATAAAAAATGAACAAAAAATTCACAGAATGTACAATATAGATTGCCTAATTATTAAAAATCAGATCTATCGATCTTTAAATGCAATTAAAATTCCAATGAGATACTATTTTTCGCATATCAGATTGGCAATGATAAATTTTTAAAACTTTGTCAATAAATTTTAGGAAACAAGGAAACACACTGGTAGTGGGCATATAAGTGGGCACAAAGTCTATGAAAATTAGTTGGGGAATATCTGTCAAAAGTAAAAATACACTTACCCTTTGACCCAGCAATTCCCACTGCAGCATTTCCCACCAGTGCACTTGCATTGAGTACACAAAGCTTTCCGTACGAGGATAGTACCTTCAGCATCACTGTCGCTACAAAAGAGTGGAGTACATCTGAGCGCCCATCCACAGAGGACTGGTTAAATTAGTTACGGTATTTGCACGGGGTGGAATACTGTGCAGCTCTTTAAAAACCAGATTTTTAGGCAATGATGAAAGAACTGCAGAATGCCACCACTTGTTTTGAAAACAGTGGCATCATGTGTGCAGAGGAAGGATGTTAAGTAGTGTGTCTGGACGGATGCACAAGGGAACCGCAACATCTGCCTCTGTGAGGAGATCTTGAGATCAGATTGGGAAGGAGACTTTTCACCCTGTGCCTTCTGGTACTGGCAGTTACATATATTAAGTAATCTTTAAAACTCTTCCCTTTATTCAAGAAAGGGAAGCTAAGTGGTTTGCCAACACTGATGATTTTTCGTGCATTGTTGATGGAAATGGACTTTTTAACATAAACTTTTTAAGAGGCAGCATGTTGCTTGGTGCATTTCAAAATAACAGGAAGCTCATCTTTTACCTGGCAATGCTACTTTTACATTTCAGTCCTATAGAAACTCCAGCTTCCATGCATACATAAAGTTAAAAATGCAAGAGTATTTGTAAAGTTAAGTCTTGAGGATAAATGCAGATTCCCATTCAGGTTTATTTGCTTTCTGAAAAAAACGTCAACTGCTTTGTTTTTCCTGTGACTTGAGAATTGTTCATTTCTTCACAATTGGAACCAGCCCAATGGTCTTAAGGTTCAGTCACTTGAACCAGATGGGATCTCATTTACACAACTGACTTGAAACCATCTACCTTAATGTTGGTGGCCGGCCTCTAAAAGGCGAAAGAGAAGAAAAGTGAGGATTCATTCATTTGTTCACTGTTTATAAGCACCAACCCTCTGCCATGTGCAGCACAGTCCTGGGGGGCAGCTCACTAAATAACACAGACATGGTCATGGCATTTTCAACATTCCAGGGTTTTCTCTTCACCATTTCGGCCATTCTCAGGTTGCTTTGGTATTCCGGTGCTGTTTTTATTGTTGCTACTTTCTCTTCTGTTTCTTCACTTTGTGCTGGTTTATGTGGTGTTTGCCTGCTCCCTGCAGAAAGGGAAATGGCAGCAGAATGTTGTTGTTCACTTGAGTTATGGGCCCACAGATGGATACTGAAGGCCTCAGCTCTCGTTTCTTTTTATTTACACACGTAAAGTCGGCCACTGAGCGGAAGGGACAGTGAACAGTAAAAGCAGAGCTGTAAAAGAGGATTTACCGCAGACCCTGCTCGTTACCAGCAAGGATGGGAGCCTAGGAAGCACGGTGGTGGGTAGCCCCGTCTGCGCAGAGGCACGGGACTTATTCCCCTGACCATTGACCATAATATCCCCACCAGCAGCACGCGTGGCAGACCTGACTTTGACCACCTCTGGCTGTCCCTGTCATTTCTCCATGCCTCAGCATTGTTGCTCTCTTTCCTTAATTAGCAAAAGTTGCTTCCATTTTTCATTTCTACCAAGTGACCTTTTATGTCTAAGCAAAAAACAGTGCATCCCACAGTAGCGCCATCAGCCATGGACAGGTGCTCAAAACTCAGCTGCCTCAGGTAGGACTTGGACCTCTTAGCAGTGCTTAGTGCGCATCCATTTGGAGGTAAATCCCTGTGATTATTTTGAGTGACACACAAAAACGGATATTCTCTGAATAAGTTATTTCTTGTCACCATATTATGTAATTTAGTTTTAGAAGCACATCGTGAGAACAGTGAAATATAGTACCAATCTTTGTGTTTTAAATATTGCCTTGAATTTATTGAAACTGTAGTAGGTGAACGTGTCATTGGCCTTGACTTGGTTCCTGAGGGTTTCAGGGTCCTGCAGATGGAAGGGCTCTCACAGTGGAGGCGTTTTCTGAAATCATCAAAGCTGCTGAAAGACAATGCAGTTTCCTCCCTCTCCGAGAACGGAGTTTGACAGTAACATCTCAGAACAGATGTTGCAACCATCTCCAAATGTTTTTATTTGGTGGCACAAAGACCCTGTTATTCATGAAATGGTCTGTTAAAAAATTAGTTCCTCCATGTGGGGGTTGTGGGAATGTGTTATGTAAATTGATTTTGCATCTTGGCAGGGAATTGGCTCTTAACTCTTAGATTGTCTCCAAAATTTGACTCCGACACGTTGTTCGGGCTTCTGGGCTACAGCAGCCACAGAGGAGAGAGCCACACAGTAGCTCAGCATCCTTCCCAAAGCACTACAAGCTGACCCATCACAGAGTGTCATAGTCTTTTATAGAAGAAGAGAAGCTAAGTAAAAGTTCCTAGAAATGTGGTCTTGTAAAATGTAGGGGGGAAATATGGGCATTCGTGTTTGCTGGTGATTTGCATCATTCTCCTAATATAATCCACTTTTACAATGATAGTTTCTTGATTTTAGACTCTTATTGAAAAGGGAAACTTCCATTCTAAGATAAACATGGGTCAGCTTAGGATGTGGTTTCAAGTACTTTGCAAGAGACTTCAGTTTAGCTATTTAGGAGTGTTGGAATATAAGGCCTGATCATTGTCACTTCTGACGTGTCACCTCCTGGCCCCCACCCTGTTTTGTACTTTCCACTCCCCCCAGCAGGACCTGTCAGCAAACGGTGTGGCCTGGGGGCCCCATCTGACCTGCCTGTTTTTGTAAATAAAGCGTGATTGGAGCCCAGCTGATCAAATTTGTTTACAGGCTGTCAATGGCAGCTTTTGAGAAAAGTCACTGGAGTAGTTGCAACAGAGACCACTTAGCCCAGGAAACCTAAAATATTTACAGAACAAGTTTGCAGCCACTGCAAATAAAAAGTCACGTATATGCTGTGACCCACTATTTAAAACATTACATTAAAGCATCCGATAGACCATTATTTAGACTTTAAAGGCATTTGTTGGGTGTAAGAAATGTAAAATAATTAGTTGGTTTTAGAAAATTAAACATAAGACAGGAAATGTTTAACATAATAATATATGTACACGAAGAAACGTACAGACTAAAATCTTCCGGGACAATGTGAGGAAACTGTGTGGAAAAAGAGACAGGAGTTAACTGACTCTTGGGTATTCAATAAACAGTTAAAAGAATGAAGGAGAGAAATTTATTCTTCTGATGTACAATATGTTCAAATGCCAAAACTTGTGACATTTGGTCATATTTAGCTGTTAACTTTATTTTTATTCTTATTCTTTCTTCTCTGTGTGTTCATTGTTCTCAGAATAGTTTCTTTAAATGTTCCCATGTGTCCGTAGCTCTGAAGTGTCTCTCCCCGTCCAAACAGCAACCCAGGTGAGACGAGAAGTTCAGAATCCCTACAACTTAACACGGACGCCACAGCCACACCAAATATGCCTATTCATTTGGCCATACGCCACAATATATGTGAGACTGCTGAATAGCATAAGACCACAAATACAGTAGAAAAATAAGGACGGTAAAGAACAACTTCCCCAACTGGGAGAGAAGAAACATGGAGTTAAAGGGATAGAAGCAGTTACGACAAGAACCCCAGGCCCTGTTATTTGAACCAAAATATCAGCAATCATGACAAATAGGGCAAGGAAAAGTAGGAGTTCTGCCGCCCTTATTTCATGAGAAGGAACATCCTGTTTTGCCAGGAGATACACTTTCCCCCCTAAGAGGACCCTGTCACCTGACCTTTATTTAAGGACTGGAACAGCGTCTGTAATCACCATGTTAAGGGAAGGCAGAGATACTCTACCAGGGGTGTCCAACCTTTTGGCGTCTCTGGGCCACACTGGGAGAAGAGTTGTCTTGGGCCACACATTAAATACATGGCAACACATAATCACAAGAAACATCTCACAATGTTTTAAGTAAATTTATGACTCTGTTGTGCCACATTCACAGTCATCCTGGGCTGCCTGTGGCAGGCAGGCTGCAGGTTGGACACCCCTGTCAAGAGCCACACTAACCCAGCAACCACTAGCCATGTGGGGCTGATGAGCACTTGTAATGTAGCTAGTATGAGCTGAGGTGTGCCCCAGCGTGACGTGTACACCAGAGTTGAAAGACTTTATGTGAAAAAAAAGAATTCTTTTTTTTTCCATCTTTTTTTCTCTAACTTCTCTCTTTACCACACAGTAATGAGTAAAATATCTCATTAAATCATTATCTCATTAATGAGATATTTTACTCATTATAATATCTCATTTGTGTATATCTATCTATATATATGTTTTACTCATCAATATATCTCATATTGAATTTAGATGTATTAGCTTAAATGAAACATTATTAAAATTAATGTTACCTCTTGCTACTATTTTAATGTGGCTGCTAGAAAATTCATAATTGCATATGTGGCCTGCATTGTATTTCTATTAGGCAGGACTGTTCTATGGGTACTGTCTCATGGATATAGAAATGCTAGGGCACAGGGACGCATCTGCGCCTAAGAATCCATTTCTGAAGGTAGAGTGGAATTTGGTGTTAGCGTGTGGGTTTCAGGTCATCTCTTTGCTCAGAGATGGGACGTCTGCAGACCATTTGGTGAGTGTTTGACTTACATGCAGATCCCTGTCTTAGGAAAATTTTTCTAAAATATTGATCACAGATTTTAAATTAAATTTGTTCATATTCATGGAAAGATATCATTTGTAGGTTTTCATAAATCATACCTGGTTTAGTGATAGAACAGCTTGAATTGTGTTCAGGTATCAAATCTGCAATTTCTTTTCTAACAAACTAGAAAATGTAGATCACAATTGAAGGTAGTTGGACATATTGGCAAATATCTGATGACTCTGTCAAATGGTTCTAGATATTCCAACCAAATGGATCTAAAAATTTGAACTCTGCTTATCTAATTTACCCTTGGGTTGCACTGGTCCCCGAAAAGCATTTTTTGAGGTTCTGTATGGGATTCAGATAATGATTTTTAAGTAGAACAGTGATAACACCATTGCTTTTTTATTCTGATGAGTGAAACATCCACATGATGTCCATACACAAACAAACCTTGTGCATAGTGGTGCAATTCACCTTTTATTCATAACTTTGAAAAGCTGCAGCTACTAATGCATTGCTTCATTGTTTGCCAATCCCAGGATTAAAGTAACTTTCTGTCTTTTGTTCAGTGAACATTTACTAATCACCTATTGCATGTGAGGCATTATGCTTTCTTGAGTTTAGACAGGTTGAATTTGGTGCTAATGGGATTTATAAGTATAAATATCCAATAGACTCTTAGGTACATGTCTGTAGAAACTAAGAGAAATTTAGACTGTATCAAATAGGTTTATTATATATTTATACAATTGTTTACACAAGAAACATTCAGCTGTTTAACTGCGCTAATCTTCAAAGAGCTGCAGATTAACACAGGAAAGAGATGTTCTCTGATACCCATTGAATTGTCTAATTTAACAAATACTCAGCGCTGGCAGATTGTGGTCCACCTAGGATGCACACGTAGGCTTCCAGTAGAAACATAAATTGGTCTAAGTATTTTGCAGAGAAGTAGAGCCATGCATGTTAAACACAAAGAATTCTGTGATACCCTTTGATTTAATAATCCTGCTCTAGAAAATGTGTGTAAAATCTGTGAGCCAAAAAGAGAAAAGAAAATCTCTGCATCCCAGAAAGAGGCGAGGAGTTGAGAGTTGCTAAACGGCTTCTTTGCTGGCTGCTCTCAATGCGTCATCTCAGTTCATCCTCACAGCGGCTCTCTGAAGTGTCCCCACTTTACGGGCGAAGAAACGAGGTTCAGACGGATTACACACTTGTCAGTGTTACAAAATTTGTCTGTGGCAGGGTTTGCACTTAAATTAGACATCTGCCTAACTCAGACTAATTACGTAAGAATAGAAAACAGTTAAAAATGTAGAAAACTAAGGGGAGGAACAGAGTAGAAAACGGTAGCTTCATCATAATTATTAAGAATTTGTGCATTTGGGGGAAAATTGGGACAACTGTACTGGAACAACAGTGGAATATTGAAAAAAATAAAAATTTTAAAAAACGATTTGTGCGTGGACCAAGAGACAAATGAAGTTTAATGTGTTATTGTGGCAGATTTTATTTAAATAAGTGTGTTGAAATGGCCATAATCTTTTTGATTTTCTAAAAAATTCTGTTGTTTTTTGTGAAAAGGATATAATTAACGTATTTTGACTGTATTTTCAAATGTACTACTCATGCCTCTTTATGCTTCTAGAAGGTATCTGAGCTGTTATGTTATGTCTGAGTGCATCCAGTGTTTTGCCCGTGTCTCCTACCCCTTACCTCCTGACTCTCCCATCAAGGTTTACCACCATCAAAATCCCTACATCCTTAAACTCTTCTCTGAAATTACTTTGATTTGTTAAATCCCAACCTGGATACCACCTGAAAATGTGGCTTCCCTGAAGCCCTCCCAGAAGCAGCTCTGTTATTGGCCCCAAAGTTGAGGGGGTGTAATTGGTCTCTGCTCTTCATTACAAACTTGATTGATTCTACTTCGGCCCTCCGTAAAGCTTTAAGTCTCTTGTCATCAGACTGTATCTATCACCCACCACCCCATCGTCGTTATGGTCGTCTACCAAGCTCATGATTCCTCCTTCATCTCTCCATCATTTTCACTCCTGGCTCACAGCCATTCCCTCCAGCAACCCTTCTCTTGCATGCTTACGTGCATGGTTCTTGCAATGCTTCTGGCTTCTCAGTTCCTGTAGCTCCTCACCACCACAGCTTTTTCTCTCGTACTTGCTCCCTACACCACATCAACACAAAAATTGCATGCTTCCCCTACCTCAATTGCATGCATGCCACTCTGACCCATCCTCTGCCAGGCTCTTAGCTCACTCCCTCCAGGGTACAGAAATCAACTCCATCAGAACCTACCATCCATTAATTTCACTACTCTTTTCATTTTCTCCCTCCTTCCCAGGTCAAGTTCCATGGACCGTGGTCATAGTCACTCCCTTGCATATGTCTGACTCCTGTGCCCTCTCTCAGGTCTCCTACACACTTGGTCATTTCACCCCCCCCGGGCTGATTCCATGTCTCTGCCGGCTCTGTGCCAGCCTCTGCGGGTCAGACACTAGCTGGGGAAAAACACAACTGTACTGCTTGATTTCCTTTTGATTCATGACCATGAACCTCAAGTGGGAATTCACGACTGCCCAGCAGTTATATTCCGATAGTCCCTCTCTCACCAGACTTTTTACAGTCTTTTTCTCTTTCCTTGACCCTCCCAACACCTTCTTTCCCCACCTGACTCTCCACTGGTCCCTTGTTTCTGACTTTTGCTCGAAATATTGAAGCAGTAAAAGACGGCTTCCACCAGCTGCCACTGAACTCATCACAGATGAACTGCTGGTGAAGGCCAGCCCCTCCACTCCCATGTCCCCCGCCTACGCAAGGGCATGCTCCAGTCATCCTTCTCATCATCTGTTGGTCATCCCCATCCGCATCCATCGTGCTAAGAAAAACAAAAACAGTCCCCACATCCCATTCCGCTCCCTCCCTTTAGCTACCACTCCATCTCTCTTTCCCTTCCATAGCAAAGCTCCCCAAAACATCATCTGGCATCCATTCTTATTATTCCCAGTTCTCCTTCGTCAGTCTCTCTTAAATCTAATTCAGTCAGGCTTTTGGCCCAACTGTTCCACTGCTCATATCCAAGTCCTTGATAAATACAAGCTGCCACAGTTCCCTGTCCTCATGTCACAGTCCTGTCAGCAGCATTTGACACAGTCTTACTCCTCATGGTAATCACCTGGCTCCCAGAATGCACCTTCAGAATTTTCTTTTTACTTTCTTGGCCATTCCTCCTCAGTCTCCCAGGACCCATATCACAGACCTCTTCTCTGTCTACAGGATCATCATCATTAAAGGGCTGTGGCTTTCAATAGCATCTATGTGCTGATGACTCCCGGATTTATTATTTCCAGCCAGACCTTTCTCTGACCTCCACACTTATATGTCCACCTAAGAGCCTTTGGGATGTCTGTGTGTCTAATAGACGTCTCAGACTTGCCCTGTCCATACTGAACATCTGATCTCACCCCCACCCCTCCAGTCCTGCCCGTCTCAGTCAATGGCAGCTCCGTTCCTTCAGCTGCTCAGGCCAGATTCCCAGTGCTTTCTCTCTGCTTCCAAATCCCTGCCATCTGATACCTGAATTACTGCAGGAGCCTCCTAATTCTGCTTCTAGGGCTTGCACCTCTATAGCTTGTTCCCAACATGGCAACCAGAGTAATCCTTCTGTAACATAGATTCAATCACCTCTTCTCCCCCAGGGGCTCCCCATTCCACACGAATGAAGAGTTATCACCCTTCACACGTGTGCACAACCTGCCCACCTGTTATTTCTCTGACTTTCTTTCTCTTCTTCCTTACCTTTTACTCACCCTGCTCCAGCCGCGCTGGCAGCATGCCAAGCAGGCACCCACCCATCCACCTGAGGGTCTTTGCAGAGGCTCTTGCCTATGATTGTAATCCTGAGAGCTCAGCTCCCAGCCATACCTACTCTGGCCACCCTGCACTCTCCATCCGCCTCACTTTTCCCTATTTTCAATAGCACTTTTCACCTTCTAACGTGCTACATACTGCACTCATTTATTACATTCATCATCTGTCTCCCACTGCTATGTAAGCCTCAGGAGGACAGAGATTTTTGCACAGTCTATTTATTATTTCCAGCATCTAAAATAATGGCTCTACCCAATAAATACTAAAAATATATGTGTTGAGAGTATGAATAAAAGTTTCCCTATTTCTGCCTGATGCTCCATGTAGACTTGCTCAGAGATCTGCCTCAGAATAGCTTTTAACTCCTTTTCAAGTTTCTCAAGTGTTATATTGTAAACAACATTCAGAAAGTGTAGAAACACCATGCTATTGACTTGATTACATATGATATTTCATTCAAAACTGAAAACAACTCCTCTAGATTGTAGCAATAGTATCATAAATATTGAAAATATATAAACTTCATAAGAGATCCTTGACCTTTTTAGGAATGTGTTCAAAGTTCTTGAGAAATTCCCCAAATTATGGATACCACAAGAGTGTAGTTCACTCTCATGAATTTCATACATACCAATAATAAGGAAAGAAGGAATCCACTTATTGCTGCAGATGCCCAGTGGCTCATTCATTAGAACAAGGCTCACTCCCATAGCCCACCCAGCTGCTCTGCACTCAG
This sequence comes from Macrotus californicus, assembly GCA_007922815.1. NCBI lineage: Eukaryota > Metazoa > Chordata > Mammalia > Chiroptera > Phyllostomidae > Macrotus > Macrotus californicus. Next base: position 1,893 of record VMDR010008492.1, on the reverse strand, counting down.
GCTTTCTGCTTGTGAAAGCTGAGGGTCCACTAGATTATTTTATTCTTTTTGCAAATTTTTAGAATACTAATTTTAAAAATTAGTCCCCCAAGCCACTTGGCCTTGGTTTTAGAATTTAATGTTTATGGATGTTATTACCACTAAATGACAACATGACTTACTCTTAAAAAGAAAATGAGCAACCACTTACAACAGAGGAAGTTTTTACTTTGAGATCAGAGTACAAGGGAGCATCCATTCAGTTTGATTTTGGTCCTCTGGTAATAAACTCTGAATATAAGCAAAAAAATACATGCCTGTTTTCATTTTTAAGCTGATGTTTAAGAAAACCTTCTTCGGTGGTGACTTGTTTTTTTAATGATAGTGATCAGAAGCCTTTGACAAGAAGAGTGGGAGTAAGGAATGGGGATGCTGTCGCCACAGTGACAGCTGTCCAGTGTAAACATCTCACATCTCCTCCATTTATCATGTATTTTAGGCCAATTCAAGCTGCTGGAACAAGACCGAGATATAAAGGAGCCAGTGCAATATTTCAACAGTGTGGAGGAGGTGGCTAAAGCATTTCCTGAACGCGTGTACGTCATGGAGGAAATAACATTCAACGTCAAGGTAGCTCCAGAAGAACCCAACATTTTTCCTCATTAAAGTAATTTAACTTTCAGGGCATTAGGTACACAGAAGGTGCCCATCTAGGCCTCATAGGAGAGTTCCATATTCCTAATGTGTCAATGGCCAAAAGTGGTCTTTTAAGAATTGGCATGTGCTATAGATGACCTGATGCGCAGACAGGTACCTGTGCTTAATTAGCATTATCTTCTTCTTAGGTGATTGTTAAGGCAGATCAAAAGCTTTTTTTTTTTAATTTGGACTTTATCCCCTAATACATAACACATGTTTAGCCAGATCTTCTGTGAAGCTGGATGCTCATTCATAGGAGCAAGCAAAAGGCACATGAAGAATCTAACGCCAAACACTTATTTAAAGAAAGAGAGACTTCCAGACCACAGCCTGAGATCAGCGTATGTTCATTCCATTTTTTGTAGACTATCTGTATCAGTATAAATAGGGAAAATTAATATACAGAATGTTGCCAATAGGTATTTACTGATCCATGTTCGTCAGAGAAAAGCTAAATAGCGTTCATTGTGCTGCATTCATTTTGCATTTGGAAAGGGACTAGCCAGAGAAGCCATGCCACCAGCCAGGTCCAAACTTACTGCCTGCACATCCACTGCATTTTCTTTAGCAGCGTTCACAATTATACTAAGACATTTTAGAAAGTGTCCACATTGAAGGGATTTTCTGTTTAACCTCCTTTCAGCAGGAAGTCCAACAGAGTCACTTTCTCTAAACAGTTCAAGATTTAGAGGGCAAGATGCGTTTTTCTTAGAAATTCACTCCATGTGAAAAACAGACTGTGTGGTGTCTTAACCCAAGGAAGCAATAGTGTCCTTGTAGGTGAGTCACTGCACCCACGCAGGCGCCTTACTGGAGAAGTGGTTCTGACCATTTGATTGGCTAAGCCAAGTCATTCTCCTAATTCTAAGATCCAGCTGCTATAGTCTACTTTCTTTAATTTTATTATAAAAAATGGGTGAGATTTTGTGTTTTGTACAGTTTTTGCTAAACAAATTATGCTTATATTAAAAATATTTATAATTTTTAGTCTTAGAGTGACCCAGTCAACTTGTATTTATGTACATTGGAGGTTTGTGAGAACACGCTCATTTTTAAACATTTAACGATGAGAAGAGCCATTGGCTCCTGTACCATTAGTGCCTTGATATGATTTAAATCTCTCCTTAAAACTTGTATTTAGAATTATCTAAGTGGAAAAAAATCACTTAGAAAGGAAAGCTAATAATTTTAAACCATTTCTGAAAACATTTCGTT